>JANBVO010000036.1:275796-407281 GCA_030052745.1 Pleurostoma richardsiae
AACCTACCGACATAACTTCTAGGAATTAACAGGGTAGTCAACAATAGCTTAATATACGGAGGGCGATCGGGGTCATCGTAAACGGTTTCTGAACTTATAAGATTCTGTTCTAAAATTTCCTCTCTACTACCACGTATCAAGCTCTGAGGTACTGGACCGCAATGACGTAGATATTCTCATTTCTGACAACCTTCACTTAGCCACAGAAGCCACAGGCCATACAGGCCATACAGGCCGTATGGGCCACAGAAGCCATGCAAGTAAAGAGGCCATACATGGTAAGAGTCATAAGAAGCCTGGCAGGCCAAATGGACGAGAAAGGAATAAGTCCAGGGGATGAGAAACCGTAGAAGATGATGGAAACCCCGTTTCAACCTGACAGTCTAGAATGGCCGCAAGACAGAGATGTTGAGAAACCAGGAAGTTCAACCCCGTCAAGAAGTCGGGTTATCAGGGTTCTCTGACATAGTTAGCCTTTAGGCTTCTTTGTCTCCAGGCCTTATTCCTTTCTCGTCCATTTGGCCTGCCAGGCTTCTTATGACTCTTACCATGTATGGCCTCTTTACTTGCATGGCTTCTGTGGCCCATACGGCCTGTATGGCCTGTATGGCCTGTGGCTTCTGTGGTCTCCTGATTGGTCTGCTATCTAGGTACCTTGCCTATGCGCTTCTTATTATGGGGTACATCATGCGGCCGGTATGGGTATCTGTGGAAGTTGTCCTGGTGGACCTGAACTACGTTACGAACGATAAGTCCTACAGGCCTCTGTATTAGGAGGTTGCAAGAGGAGCATGTCACTTTCCTAAAGCAGGGTGATTGCAGCAAAGAGACACAGTGCGAACAGCAACATTCAATGAGATTGCCCTGCTGTTTGGCTAACGAGCTAGAAACAAAAAGGCCCATAGGGCCTGAGCACACTCTCAGTCCCTCTCAAGACGCGCTCTGCAAAGCACTCCGCTCGGCCTTCTCCTTCTCGCGCTTAGCCCTCGAGATCTTGAGGGAGAGCTTGACAGGGTTGCTCCCAGGAGTCTCAAAGATGCTGTCAATCTCCTCCAGCGTCAACTTGCTCGTCTCTGGGAAGAGGAAGTAGGCGGCGATAAGCTGGAGGCAGTTATAAACGATATAGACGACCCAGATCTTGTATCCGACCTTCTCAATGCCGACGCTGATACCGTAACTCTGCACCACGCCCGCCGCACCCTGGAACATGTTATAGAAGCCCATACCCTTGGCACGAAGTGGCAGGGAGAGGATTTCGACGGGGTACAGGTTGTGCATGGTTGCGATGAGGGAGGCGCTGCAGGTTTGGTAGATGAAGTACCACACCACGGTGAGGATGGCACTCGGCTCATTGGCATGCACATTGTACTGCCAGGAGGTGATGGTCACGGCCGTCTGCAGGATAATAAAAGAAATTAGGCCCGCAAAGATGAGCGTTCGACGGCGGGCCAAGTCAACCAGGAACGAGCCCACAACGGTGAACACGAAGTAGACGATAATGAGTCCGAGGTTGATGCCGAGCTGATCGAGGCTCTTGGTGATGCCTACAGTGTCCAGAGACGGGCTTAAATAGTAACCCAGGATCCCGCCTCCGTTCCACTGTTGGAAGAGCGAGTAAAGGCATAAGATGAGCGTCCGATAGCGAACAGCTTTGCTGAAGAAGGGGCGGAAGTCGTACGCGGCCTTGACGCCGGCTCGAGTGGTCTCGAGTGACTCCTCGATTTGCCCGATGACGAGAGGTACAACTGGTGAGTCGACACTGTTGGCGGAGCTCATGTACTTGGCGACAACCTGGCGGGCCTCCTCGGTCCTCCCCTTCATGACAAGGTAACGGGGCGACTCGGGGCACCAGAGGTAGATGAGAGAGCACACCAGGAAGGGGAACAGGGCCTCGAGGATAAGAGGGCAACGCCACTGGTAGTCGTTGTCCCACTTGGTAAAGCCCATCATAGCAGCGGTCATGATGATAGAGCCGACCTGGAAGCAAGCGCCGAAGATACCGACGAGACGGCCTCGGAGATGGGGTGGAGCAATTTCGGCCATGTATTGTGGGGCCGAGCACATGGAAGAGCCGAAGCCGAGCAGGAAGCGGCCGACCATGAAGCAGGCGAGGTTCGGGGAGAAGCCCTGCATGAAAGCGGCAACGATGACAATGAAGTTGCCGAGGAAGTTGACGCCGCGCCGACCGATGACATCTCCGAGAGCGAGGAACGGGGCTCCAACGAAGTTACCGATGGTCATGAGACCGTTGATTGTGCCGAGGATGGCGCCAGAGTTTCCGAAGCCGAAGAAGGTGTGCCACCGGTCCATGGAGTTGATGCCGCTGATGACACCCCAGTCGACACCGTAGCCGGCCTGGTTGCAGCCCATGACGACCATGATAAGGACGATACGAAAGCCGGTCCAGGACCGGATCTGGAGGGACTCGGCCGAGATGCGGTTCATGTCCTCCTCCGTGATTCGAGTGGCCACGACCTCGTCCACATCCACGCCGAGCTTATTTGCCTCGGCGACGACATCCTGGTGGACGACGTCTGCGGTCTTGCTATCCTCAGCGCCGCCAGGAGACATTTTGAAAGGCGGTCAAGGATTGACGAGAGCGAGGAATACGAGAAGTTCCTATCGCGAGGAAGGGGTTTTGTGTGGGGGAAGGACTTGATGGGGCTGATGGAAATGAGGCATGCGTGACGGGGTTGCAGGTGAAGTTATATAGAGAACTCAGACCACTGCAGATTGGTCAGTGGCTTCATGACTGGCAAGCTTTGCTGCGTTTGGTCTGGCCCTCCGCCTGGAACGACGGCCTCTCCATAGTTTAGTTCCCCCCCAATTCGACCACCCCCTGCTCCCCAGAGCCATGTGGACTGTCCGTCACGACTCCGATGGCTATTCCCGCCTGTTCATTGTTCAACCCCATTCTGGGGAACACATCCTTCCCCCCGCTTCTTCGACCGATATCACCCGTCGTGATTGGCGCGGAGCCGCGCATTCTTCGTCTGTGATGGTGAACCGCTGTGTGGGGTCTTGGTGTGTGCCCATGGAGATGGCTTCCCCAGATGGGGTGATGGCCACCCCCTGACCAAGATTTTCCCTCCAATGGGGCGACCACCGCCAGCCCCGCTAGGGCATTGCCTGCAGCTGACTCGCGTAGAAGTCAGCGCGAGCCGACGGTTGATTTAGAGATCCGATGGGATCCATCTCCGGCTTCTGCCACCAATTGCACGTCGGGATAGTGTCAGTTCATAAGAACGGCTCCTCCCCAAGGGCCCCTTTTGGGGCTGCCACATGCCCTGTGACGTGGGGAAACGCTCGCAGTCTCTCAGTACAGGCACCTCCTCCCTTGTCTAGCTCCAAGGTCAGTTTCGGAATTGCGGTGCGCTTTGCCGCCTCGCTTCCATCCCCATGGAACCCCAGCAAACCGCTTCGCCGACAACGACATCCCGGGAGAAGCAACCGGGGCCGGAAGTTGGTGACAGCCAGCAGCATTTCCGGCTCCACTACACGTCCCCCGCGACAGAATGGGCGTCTGCACTTCCCGTCGGTAATGGCCGGCTCGGAGCCATGGTGCACGGCCGGACGGCCACTGAGCTGCTGCAGCTCAACGAGGACTCCGTGTGGTACGGCGGCCCGCAGGATCGAACACCTCGAGATGCTCTCCGCAACCTCCCCCTCCTACGCCAGCTGATACGCGAGGGCCGTCACGTGGAAGCTGAAGAGCTCGTGCGCACGGCCTTCTTCGCCACGCCCTCGAGCATGAGGCACTACGAGCCGCTGGGCACCTGCACTATCGAGTTCGGCCACCGCGAGGAGAATGCGAGTGGGTATCGGCGCTGGTTAGACCTGTCTCAAGCAACTTGTGGAACCACCTATTCCTACAGGGACAGCGACGATCCATCGAGCGGTGAGGTCGATGTGAGCCGGGAAGTGGTGGCGAGCTTTCCGGATCAGGTGCTGCTCTTGAGGATCGCGGCCACTCAGCCGGTCAAGTCTATTATACGTCTAAACCGCCTGGGCGAGATCGAGTACGAGACGAACGAGTTTCTAGACAGCGTTCACGCCTACGATGAGCAGATCGTCCTGCATGCCACCCCTGGCGGCCGGGACAGCAATCGCCTCTGCATCGCCCTAGGGGTCACATGCGACGACGACGGTGGGTCCGTCCAAGCCGTCGGCAACTGTCTTGTTGTGCATTCAGCCGCATGCACAGTAGCCCTTGCTGCCCAGACAACGTACCGCGAGGCGGATCCCGAAGCAGCGGCTCTAAGGGATGTCGCTGGTGCGTTGGCGAAGCCCTGGAAAGTTCTCCTCTCCAGACATGTCGAAGACTTTCGCGCTCTCTTCGACCGTATGAGTCTCCGGATGTGGCCTGATGCCAGCCATATTCCCACCGATCAAAGACTCAAGGCTCAACGAGACCCTGGGCTCGTTGCCCTCTACCACAACTATGGCCGCTACTTGTTGATCTCTTCCAGCCGAGACTCTACCAAACCTCTGCCGGCCAATTTGCAGGGCATTTGGAATCCTTCCTTCGCGCCGCCATGGGGGTCAAAGTACACCATCAACATCAACATTCAGATGAACTACTGGCCCGTGGCTGCATGTAACCTCTTTGAGTGCGCGCTGCCCCTCGTGGACCTGCTCGAGCGCATGGCCCTCAGGGGCAGGAAGACAGCCAAAGTGATGTACAACTGCCGAGGGTGGTGCGCGCACCACAACACCGACATATGGGCCGACACGGACCCTCAGGACCGGTGGATGCCCTCGACGCTGTGGCCTCTTGCCGGTGTCTGGATATGCGTTGACATGGTGAAGCTAGTGCAGAATCGCTACGATAGGGCCCTACACGACCGGCTTGCCCCTGTCCTGGAGGGATGCGTACTGTTCCTGCTCGATTTTCTCGTCCCGTCCGAAGACGGGAAGTACCTCGTGACGAACCCCTCCGTCTCTCCCGAGAATACCTTCATCACCGCATCCGGCAAGCCGGGAATCTTATGCGAGGGTTCGACGATGGACATGAGCATCGTTGGTGAGGCTTTCAGGCAGTTTCTCTGGAGCACAAAGCAGCTGGGTATCGATAACTCCCTCAGCCACCAGGTGAAAGATGCCCTTGGCAAGCTCCCGCCGATCCAGGTCAACAAGGCTGGATTAATACAGGAATGGGGTCTAAGGGATTATGGCGAGCTGGAGCCTGGACACCGGCACGTATCCCATCTCTACGGCCTCTTTCCCGGAGATACTATACGATCCGAGGAACTGCGGCTTGCAGCGAAGAATGTCCTGGACAGGAGAGCTACTCATGGTGGCGGACACACTGGGTGGAGCCGGGCCTGGCTCTTGAATCTGCACGCTAGGCTCCGGGATGCTGAGAGATGCGGGAGGCACATGGACTTGCTCTTGAGTCAATCAACCCTACCCAACCTCTTGGATACCCACCCGCCCTTTCAGATTGACGGAAACTTTGGCGGATGTGCCGGCGTAATCGAGTGTCTGATACAGTGGCAAGACACCGCGGATGGCTTAAACGTACAACTATTACCGGCGTGTCCCATGGCATGGGCGGCTGGAAGTCTCAAGGACGTGTGTGTCAAGGGCCATTGGTTCGTATCATTCGAGTGGTTCGACAACAAAGTCATCGACCCCGTGACTGTTGAATACGACGGCGGCGAGACGGTTGTGACTACTGTCTCGTTCCCCAGTGGCATGACGGCGACATTCAAGGGACAGGGCAGACACCACGTGCGTCAATCAGGAGTGTGAGCTTGTTTAGCTCAAGCATCTGTGATACGTATCACATGTGTTATGACAGTATATTCCCTCCACGAACTTCTAGGCGACAGCAATAACGACGGGCAGATTGTGAAGGGATGGCTGCCATAAGTCCGTGGACTCGAGACTTGATACCAGCAGTGCGCAGGCCACCAAGAGACTCCTAGACCTTATATGCTCGATATCCCTCAGTATAGTTACATAATTAGCAAGGAGCAGCTTACTAGACACAATACAACAAGTCGACCTCCTTGCCCAGGTCCTACACCCATCGATACCAGTAGACCGTTCAAAATGTCTGGGGTGCCAGCCGCAGGTTCGCATAGCCTGTTCTGACATGTTCATTATGAGCAGCTAAACCGCGCGGCAAGCTGAACATGGTCCACATTGCGAGGCTCACCAGGCAGCTAGAGTTGCCTATGGTTCTCGATGACCTTTGCGCCAGCGGGTACATCCAGACTAATTGCGAATGCCACGCGGGCGGTTCTAGGAGGCATAAGGTTGACAGCCAGACTCTCCCGGTGACGCCAGCTCCCAGCGTTATGTTGCGTTAAGCTGTGTGGATGCTCAGCTTCTTTTGCTGTTTCCCCCACCTCTCACTTTCTCTGTCTACTGTCTGATATAGCACGTGTTGCATTTCTGGCGTGGCTCAAGCAACAGAACAGGGTGAGGAGGCAATTTCTGGATTGTTCTTGGTTTCTCCACGTCTGGGGTTTCAGAACCGTATACACAGTATAACTGCCGCGCCCACAGCCACGTCGATTCCACACCCTCCACAAATCCTGTGAAGCCAATCGCATCCCCCCCCTTCCATTTAAGAGCACGAGGTAACGAGAGTGGTGGTTGCCACCAGCCGAGCGGCCCGGCCCGGACCACCTACTGGTATTACACTTACAGGTCAGAATCAGATCAGACAGTGCCCCTGCAGGCGGCATCAGGGTCCAGCGGATTCCCGATGCTGATCCCCAGGTACCGCAGGTGCGCGGCATTGATCCCCCTACCGCCGTTCCCGATGCCGATACCAATCTCGCTTTGGTTGCAGTCCTGCGGCTCCTGCCCCGTGCACATGAACGTGTCGTCCACGCTTGCCGGATCCTCGCTTTGCCAGAACTCGGTCGTATGGTGGCGGTAACCGTCGTCTTGGCTCGGGATCTGGGGGACGCCGTCGTTCGCATGCGTCACCCGCGTCATCGTGGTGGCGTTGGACGCCGCCGGGAATTGGCTGTCGATGTAGTCGGCGTACACCGTGTTGCCCGTCCGCGGCTGACCGTACGTGTAGGCGACCAGGGATGCGCCCTGCCCCTTGAGCGACGCGGCGCCGATCGAGGCCAGCGCTCCTCCCATACTATGTCCAGTGACCACAATGGAGTAACCCAGGTGTGATCCCATGCCTGTGTCGATGGCAGCTGCCACACTGTCCTGCACGGCCATGTACTGGCGGAGGTAGCCCCGGGAGCACTGGGGAGAACCTATTAGAAAGCATTGGGCAACGGTTGAATGCGCAGTAACTTAAAAACGAAAAAAGAAAAAAAAAAAAGGTACAAACGGAAGAGGAAAGCACAAGAAGAAAACGGGTTTGGTGAGGGCAGAGGTGAATTCAATTACTCACGGTGCATCCCATACAGGAGATTCCCTTCGCCGAACAGGCTACGAGGTCCTGGTCCAGATCAGTGAGAAAGTCCTGGACGGTTGACGTGCCTCTAAAGGCAAGTATAAACTCCCCGGCCTGGTCATCGCGGAACAGCGTTGCCTGAGTGTCGGTGCCGGCGTCGTTGATATACTGCTCCACGGCTGTGCCAAATGGCGGCACTGTACAGTTGGAGCTGTACGCGGCCGAGGAAAAGGCTGCGTAGCGGTAGAGGTCGGCTAAAACTGCGGAGTCAACGGCTGTCTTCTGTGCGGCCGTCAAGGACGACAGCAGAATAGCAAGACCCATGATGGGGAAATGCATCGTGCCTCTCTCTCTCCTTTTCCTTCTTCTTCGCTTCTTAAAGTTGTTGACGTACTTTCTGATGCCTGCGTAATGAGAAGTGAGTGGGTAAGCAAGCGTCGGTTCTCTCGACCTGTCTAGGCCTTTACATATATCGAGGCTTTGGGAGATCAGGGATGCGGCGCTGGGGAGAGCCCTCCTTCCACCTGCTATTTTGCATCCTGCTACTCCTCCCCTCCTCCTGTCACGAGGAGGACCAAAAACATACAATAAGAGCAGCCTCGGCATATGAATTTGTAGGGAAGTAATACGGAAGATTCAGACGCAAGGAACCGGGAATGGACGGCGATCAGATGCTGGGCCGGCCACTCGCATCTTTCGACGTTTCGGGCGAGGTCCCGCATGCGCAACCCTCGCGATCGACAGGGAACTCTTGCCGTGCGATGAACAACATGCAATGCATGCAAATAGTCAGACCATAGAGTTGCGAATCCCATACCAGCGAATTGTTGTTGCAGAGTAGAGACGTCTCAGATCTTCAGGCGTGTATTGTAGGCAACTTGTAGAGTACTTCCCGTTGCACACTATGGTCTAGTTGACTTTCTCTGAACCTCCTCCATTGACAGGGCTCTGAAAGGTCATAGGCATGAATGCCGCACACAATGAGGTATGGGTGAAGCATGGTGTCCAGCGAATAGACGCTCCCATCCCAAGTGCTGGTACGGAGTACGAATAACGTTATATCAAATAAGCCCTTGCTCAAACAGCAGAAGGTGGCTCACACGTAGTTGTTCCTAGTGCGCAGTGGCGACGTGTTCGGTGCATCTCTACAGAAGCCAACTGTCAGTACCACAGGTACTGCTCAGAACCCAGCGCCGTCGCTTCTTTTCTGTTCCTTTTCTTTTTTCCTTTTGGAGAAGCAGAGGTGGGGGAGTCATCCCCCTCATTGATCCCGGTCATGGAAGATCTGATTAACTGGACCGTTGACGCCTGTGCTCGCGTGCCCTGTCGAGCCAAAAGGAAAAAAAAGGTCTCATTGTGCGTAAGTGATGGGGTAATACCGTAAAAGAAGAACTTCTCCCAGTGAGGCGACCAGGCCCCTAGCGTTTTGGCGATCCTGCCCCCTGCTTAGTGTCGATAACAGGGGCCAGGATGAGCAATCAGAGGAAGTTTGACGCGCGACGCGGTGACGAGGAGGCACAAACAAACAAACAAGGGCGCTTCTGCCATTTTCGGCCACCTTCATCCCGCCGCAGCCTCGAAACTTCATCAAACGGTATCGCTATCCGCAGTGACTATATACCTCCCATTGGAGATGCCGAAGCCGTCTCGCAGTCGCGTCGAGACTGTAAGTCCATGCACGCAAATACGGGGGCAAATAAAACGCACTGACGACCTTCAAGGCTGCAAAGGAGCGCCTGCTCGCCTCTCTGAAGGAGCATGGCGAGCTTTCGGACCAAAGACTCCAGCTTTTGCGGGACTTCCTCGTGATGTCTGATTACTTCAGCCAGCCGAATCATAGAGGAGGACTCATGTGTCCCGGGCAGAAGTATTACCGCATGGATGGGCAGGAACATACGTTCGATGACGTTCCCTTCTTGAAGGTCCTGAACTCAGTACGAAATCATATCCAGAATGACATCCCCAAGGACCGGCGGACCACCGTCTACCACAAGGTTCTGGCTGGGATGCCAGGGTACAAGGAGACGCCCGACTGGGATCTGCCTCCGGATGATCCTAATAAGGAGCCCAGGACCCCGTTTTCTGTCTCAGTTCGTCCGCTCCATGCCTGACTTACTGCCTGAAAGCTAACCTGTCCACTCCAGAAGCCCGGATTTGAGAAGCCGAACGCTGAACTGATCGATACTCTCGCCGCCGCAGCGCGCTTGGACGCTTGGACGGCTGCCTGCATTGGCGCCCAAATCACATGGTGGGATAGCATTGGCGAGTGCAAGTATTCTTGCGGGTTGTCACTCGCCCCCGTACCTAAAGTGACGGGTGGCCGTCTAGGACGGGACCACACCTTGGAGGATGTTCACAATCACTTCGTCAGGGACAAGCTGCTGGACTACATCAACACGCAGCTCAAAGAGAGCAAGAGAGAAGACGCGCGGAAAGCTGTCTTTCCTGACTTAGACGACGATGAACTCAAGGAATACTCTAGGCTAGTTGAGGAGGACAACCAAGAGCGCCTGAGAGCACAAGCTCAAGACAACAGCCCGGCGGAAGTCCGTAGCCGATCAGAAGTCCGCGTCCGACAAGACTACACGATCCCCAGGAATGATGCGGAAGCGATCAACTTGAATCTACAGAATGACGCCGTCGAGAATGTCTTTGAGGATGACACTGCTGACTTGTCCATTCGATGTGTCGGGGGTATTCGTAATACGAAGACCCTGAAGCCCATCTCCAAGTCTGTGGTTCAGCCGGACTCGAAAATGCTCCCGGAGGAGGAGCAAATGCAGATAGACGACCAGAGCATTATTGACCGCGACTGCGACCAGGTCCGCGTCATGATCAAGCGCTTCGTCGGCGAGGGCGAGTGGACGGCCGACGAGTTCCGCCGGGCGCTCGGCGGGCAGATTGGACGGACCGTGTTGATAGAGTTCCTGGAGAGGCGTGGGCCTAGAGCTGGGATGGGCTCACGGGCATTTCAGCTGTCCTGGGAGTTCTTCCACAGGCGGGAGAAGCTAGGTCTGCCTTTGTCCGGTGCTAAGCGTACGGATGTGGTCCCCCTCAAAACACGTCGGCAGAAGCGCGGTCGGGCTGATGCCGGGGACAAATCCGCACGCGGCAAAGGGAAGCGCACGAGGACGAGGAGGGAGCCGCTTCAGGAAGTGGTCAATGGTGCAGAATAGGAGGTCACCACAGGCTGCGCATATCGTTGTTCGGGCATCTTGTAGTAGTAGTGTGATGAACCTTCGTTTCGCTAGGACGTATCTTAATTAATACGCCTAAAGTGTACACCTACTTTGATGACAGTCGCTCCACGTCCTATTTATACTTCGAGTGAGTTCTCAATAGCTAAGCGGGACGGATTAACTCCCAGATACCACTGCAGTTCTAACTGATACCTCAAACGGGCGCCTCATATGTACAGAGCACGGTGATGTCTTGGGGAAAGGCTGATACTGGCAACTATGCGCCACAAAAGTGATGAAGAAAGCAGGTCCCATGAAGGCTCTCCTGTAGGACCTCTGCTTTATCTTCATTTTGGCCCGAAAGGCGTCCACATCCAACCAGAAAGAGCCCTGAAAGAACCTATGTTCCGGTTGCTTCTCTGGAGGCGGTGAATCAGCGTTCACAGGAGTCTGGTCCGGGAGAGTTGAAGGGGATAGGTAGAAGGTCGGCACCCTGCAGAATAGATAGAAATTGTTCTACAAACAGGTACTGCCCCAGAAGGCCTTACGAGAAGGTGGTGAAGACTGTTAAGCCAGCTTCAACCCCGCTTAGCTTAAACTCGTCACCTACATATCCTACCGAACAGCTGTCGAGGCGTGATGTGTATTTAACCCCGAGTGACAGCCTAGTAACACTGTCGCGGCAATGGCTAGCTTCACCGATCTCAACGACGAGGACTTCTTCCCTCCCTGGGAACATCTGCCTGGCCACGTGTACTTGGACGGTCCCAGTCCCTTCTACCACTCCGAAGACAACGGCGGTGACAGCCGTTCTGGGACTGGCCACCGATACACACCCAAGAGACACTGGTGCTTCCTGGGGGAGATTGAGTCGTATGAGCGTTTTATGCGCTGCCGCACAGTCGTGAAGGACGACTTTGACCGCAAATATATCATCGCCTTCTACCTCGATGACTCCAACGCCTTCGACTCGAGCAAACTGCGTGAGGGCCACACTATGGCTGTCATGTACGCACATCAACACGCGTTTGCGGATGGTACCTGCGGCGTGCGGGTCGAAAATCCGGACTATGTGCGAGTAAGTGTGCATCTCCTGCTCGTTGCACCGCTTCGCCCGGCGGGATCTTTCATGGTCGGTGTCTCGGACTGATATGCCTGGACAGATATTCCCCATCGGCCACCAGGAACTTGAATGGCTTAGCACCGCTATGCAGGAGTACGGCAAGCCCACCGACGGCAAATGGAAGTGTCATGGCTGTGACAAGCTTGTCGATGCTGGCTCAGAGTGATTAACCTTGAGTAGGAGTGCTAAGTCAAGGGATGGAACGAAAAGGACCACAAGAAGACCTGCAAAGTCTTAAAGGATCCCGGTTTCCAAGATTTGGTTAGGCTGGATTTTTTGACCTACGAGAACCCGTTCTCCTACCCTCGCAACTGATGGTCAAGAAATCTGCAGGCAAGCGACTGAGGCTAGGTGATGATGTATGAGTTGACGATGCAGACGAGACCGTTTCACATGTGTTACTGTACGCCTCGCTCTCGTGCTAGCTCGTGTGATGTTGTGCATGCCACTCGAACGCCCTACTGCGCTTGTCAGCTCTGGGGACTACGTTATTACGATTCTCGGTGTGATTACTAACCACTTCCCCGACGTTATATCATGAATTCATGGGATTCCCGCCTTACTGGTTGGATCTAACCCCTGGAAGTGGAGGCAACAGCAGTGATGCTGCTAGGCAACGACTTTCTGATCCCAACTGCGTACCTAATCCAAAGAGCTCTTCATCACCTTTCCGGATGGGTGGTCTAGGGGAACTTTCTCAGTATTCAAATTCAAAGTTGTCCGAACAAGCTCTGTCCCCACAACAGCATGGCGGTGGATCCGCAAAACCAATCGCTCCTTTTCTCCCTCCCGTGGGAAGTCCGAGAAAACATCTATGACCGCCTGCTAGCCTTCCGCTATGCCGACTTCGAGCACACCACCCGGCCGGACCACATCTTCCTGGACAACCCCCACACCAAGCCGCTGCCGCCGGCCATGCTCGCCTGCAAGCGCCTCTATCGCGAGCTGGCACCCGCCGTACACCAAACCGCCGCGTTGCGCGCGTGCATGTTTGAGCATGGCAGGCGTGTGGGCTTCGCCGTGCATGGGAACTTGCGGGTCGGGCGTCTGCATGTGCTATATCTGCTAGTAGCTATGGAGCATGCGAACTGGAATGCCTGGCTGCGGTTCGCGGGCGAGGTGCTTCGGCGTGCTGGGGAGCTGCAGGAGTTGGTTGTCGACTGGGAGCCTAGGAGGACAGGTGGTGGCAGGACCGGCGGTGCGGCGGCGGCAAAGGGGTTCCTGGCGCAGCATGAGAGGAGGATGGAGGAGCAGTTCTTCGGGGTCGTGGCGGGAGTTCAGACACTGGAGACGCTAAGGATCCATGGTGACGTGCCGGGGTATTGGCTTGCCAGACTTGGGGAGATGACAAGTGCGAGAATCGTGCATTCGAGGACGCGGTGGTGGAAAGAAGATGGGAGAGATGATGTAGTTGTGTGTCCGTTCTATTCTAAGCCAAAGCACGAGGAGTACTCTGCTTTCTCGAGGATCTAGGATACAGGAGGGCGTCGAGTTCGAAAGAGGGACATATTGGAAAGGTTGACAAGACTCCTTTCTCATCCGATGGCAGCAGTGAGCTATCTAGACTGTCTACTTACGGCCCATATTTTCACTACCATCACGGCTCTAAGAGATGGCAACAGTACTAGTATTGCTTCCAGCCAACGCTATTATCACCTCTTCCTCACTCTTAGACCGTCCCCAGGTCCTTCTTGATCATCGCACAGATCTGTCTATCGCAGTCGACACTTCTTAGTGTCGGCGTGATCTCTGCATGATTGTTCTCGTCCTTGACCTTGTCCACAATCAACTCGAAGACGTAGCGCAGCGTCGTCAACTTGCCCTCCGCCGCCGCCTGGGGGTCACCCCCTGTCTGGGGAAGAAACGACGTCTCGAGGTCCTCGATGAAGTAGATGCCGCCAGGCCTCACAGCCTTCCACAGGATCTGAAGGGAGGTCATTTGCTGGTTCATTGTGTGGCCTCCGTCGTCGACGATAACGTCGAAGCCGGTGCCGGCCTGGGCGAGAAAACGGTTCAGGAAGTTAACGTCGGCCTGGTCACCAGCCACGACGGTGGCATGCGGGCTTTTGTGCGCCCACTCGTTCACACAACCTTCATTTATGTCCATTACCCAAAGCTCGATGTTGGGGAAGTACTCGAGCCACGAGTAGTAGGAATGGCCCGGCCCGTCTGGCTTTAGAGGAGGTTCAGGTCAGCCTTGATATGATGTCGAGGGTCTTTCTGAGACGGATCACACTTACCATGTCACATCCAAGCCCAATCTCGAGCATCTTCACCTTCTTATCACGGAAGGTTGGCAGATATTTGTCATATATAAACCCATAATGATGAACCGTGACCTTGTCCGTCCCGTGCTTCATTCCGATGTCATAGAAGGTAGGGCGCCGACTTTGGCGGCTTCGACCGTGGTTTGTAGTCGTCAGCTGCAGTCCAGGAAATGGAAGGTCGGGGGAAGGGTGCCACTACCTAGGCAATGATTCCCATCCTTTTCTGAGATGGTTTACGGCACCGTGGGCATGCTGACGAAGGAGTCCGACCAGGAGCAAAAGAAGCGCTGCAATCACTAGGCAGTAGTGTAGCCGGCTGAGGATGAGCATGATTGCAATGAAGGATGAAGGCCCTTGGGAATTCAGGGAACTCACGACGAAAATTTAAAGGGGTAATGATGAAGGAGGAGGACTCTTGCTTTGGTGAGCCACGGGGAAGATTGGGCGGTCAAGAACCTTGCCGCTCAGGATTATCATATGCTTTGAGAACTTGTCTCGCTCTTGAGCCTAAACGTACCTGATGAAGTTTCCTGCACAATATGAGGATATACTCTCAGGAGTATGCCAGCCACCAAAGCTTGTCCGGAAACGCTATTCGTCATTGAAGCCACACCCCTACCCACCCAAACCTAGGGGCTGACAATGGATTCTCTCGAAATGGTAAAATCCCAAACTCAAGAGGCGAGGATTCTCCTGTCGTGGGCTGATGTTCAGTTGGGGATCATAATTTACGATCATGGAAGTCAAGGAAGCAAAATTTTGTCGGTTTGCTTGGCAATCTGAAGTGTGCCTGCTCTGGCTATTCTCGGGCTCATTGCCTACAGCTCGAAAAAAGGGAACAACTAACAAAGGGGTAAGGACTTGTTTAACTTTCCGTGGCGTGCCTAAATACGATCTAAAGAAACTAGAGACAAGCCCTCTGCAAGTTACGCAAAGTCTGTCATCGGGAAGTTCAAGATATCTCTCCAAGGTACATCCGACCCGAAGTAACGCCCATGCCACCCAGCTTCTCTTCTGGGACGGACAGCATGTTATGCCGTTCGTGCGGCCTGTTGCTAAGCTTCGTTGCTCAGATCGGCAGTAAACGACGAGTAGAAATAGAGAAGAGGGTTAGAGTTGATAATCTGTTAGACTAACAGGATGGCACTGATGCTACGTCAAACTGGGACGGCAACACCTCTGTGCCGAAGTTATGATAGCTGGATTATATCTGATTTCATGAACCTTGTCCATTCTGCTACAGCCTGAGACGCCGATTCCCTACCAACTTGGACGTCGATCACTGATGCAGCAGCGAGAGAGCAGTAGCATAATCTCTGGACGATGTGATATCCTCTCACGCACATCTCATCAACACTACAGGACCGGCTGCACGAGCGCAATTCCCTAATCAGCTCCGACGATGACCATTCTCCTCTCAAGAAATGCCGCAGGAGGATTAGCAAAGTGTCGTAGAGACAGTTTCTCCCCAGTATCACCAAACCGGCTCCCCGGGCTGCTTCCCCCTTCCTTCGTCGATCCGCTCGTAACCGGATACACCTTCATTAGCTCCCTCGCCCATTCCCTGTCCGCCTCTTCTCCGACGGCGTCGCAGTCCAGAACGCTTACCGCCATCCCCACTGGGAACAGGTACATGTACGTCGGTTCTTCCTCGCCGCTACTAGCATGCCCGTGGTGCCGCGCCTGCCAACCGAACACGGCGCAGATCTCCACGGCCGGGTCCCTGACGCTGACTGCCGCGCCAGGCCGTCTCAGCGGCTCGAAGGACGCTTGCTGCGGCAAAACAGCGGCCTGCTCAGCAGCAGTGCGGCTGCTCCGTCCCCCCGTCCCTGCGGCCCGCCGCGCGCATATCTCGATGACCTCCCCGGCGCCAAGCGTTTTCACGCGCCAGAGTAGCGCGAGTAGCCACATAAGCACGGCGTTGTAGAGTGCAATCTCCGCGGCGGCGGCGGGGCGGACAAAACGTAGAACACCGGAGCGCCGTGAGGATCCGATGGGGCCAAGTAGTCGTTCGGCAGGGCCGTTGGTTGGCCGCGGGGAGCGGGCGGTGTCCACGACGACCTCGTGGCCGTGGAGAGCTTGCCAACGCCAGCGCCAGCGGTAGAGGGACTCGAGCTCGGCGGTTATTCGGGGTAGCAGAGCGTCTGAAAGCAGGGAGGTGTCCACTGGAGAAGCGTAGGTGGTTGTATCTGAGAAGTTCGAGGAAGCAGAGGCAGGTGATGCCTGCGAGAAGGCGGTTGTCGTATGGACACCATCCTTGAGCAGGGAAAGGTCCTCCAGCATGCCGGGGACGGTGACGAAAATGTCTAGCAGCTCGCTCTGGTGCGACTTGCCATTGGCGTCGAGGGCCCAGGGGATGCTCCGCCACTGTGCGCCCTCGAGGAAGAGCCGCCGGCGAGCGATGAGTGACTCTATGATCTATTACCTTCGTAAGATGGATGAGATGTCATCTAAGACAGCGGTTGACTCACTAATGTGGCCCTTGCAGACTCGAAGGCGTCTAGTAAGGGCTGTCGCTGGAAGGCCTCTGGGCCGCACGCATGCAGCAGCCGGGCCAAGCCATGCATATGGGAGGCAGTCGCCCCCTGATCAGCTAGAATTGACTGCTCATAAACACTGCCGTCAGCTTGTTTCATACATAGAACATGGATGGAAACAGTAGAGAGTGGAAGAGACAGCAAGAAACGAACAGCATGCATCATCATGACGAGCACTGGCACAACCAGGTCTTCCTTTCCCTTCCTCATCCCCTTTCCCATCCTCCGTTCCCCTACCCCTGCCCGTTCGACATGAGCACACCCTTTTCTCTCCGCTAGCTCGCCTGCCAGGATTCCTAGGCACCGCCCGTACGCCGCCTGCCCCGCGACCTCGACTTCCCGGCGACCGCTCATCCGCCCGAACCCGGCACGCGCCACCGCCCGCGCCGCCTCCAGCGCCAGCCCTCCCAGCCGGCCACGCGCCGCGTCGGGCAGCCAGGCCCCGCCATACAGCCGCCACACCGGGTTAGCGAACATGTGCGCCAGGCACACGTCGTCCCGGAAGGCCGAGAGGTCAAGCTCCGGTGGCGGCGAGCCCCGGGGTGGAGACGCGAAGCGCGGGCGGTAAGCCGGCTGCAGCTCAGGGAAGTAGTGCCGCGGCCCGGCGGCCTCCGGGGCGGTGCGCACGAGGGGCGGCGGGTTCAGCCGCGGCGCTGGCGTCGATGGTGATGAAGAGGATGAAGAGGAAGAAGCGGAGAAGGTCAGACCCCCTGTGCCGGCTGCCTTGAAGGGCGCGGTGGAGGTGTGCCGCCAGATGGTGTTGCGGTCGTAGCCGAGACACTCGAAGCCGGCGCGGAGGCACCGCACGCATGTAGGTTTGCCCTCGTCTGCTCAAAGCGACAGAGCGGGTTCAGCGTTTGCTTGTTTGTAGACGAGATACGGCACTTGCTCACCGCACTTGACGCGCCGACGGCGGCAGGTGTTGCAGCCTTTGCTGCGGCCGGGGACGCCGACCATCTGCTCACCGGGTGAAAGCCAAGAAAGGGTTATTCGCGTGGCGACAACACCCGCATTGTGAGAACGGTGAGGAGTGCGTGAGTATTTTGTAATGTGACCGACGCCTCAGCTGGGCTGGAAGCTGACAACCTCCCTGTCGCTCTCATGATTATTCCGGAACTTGTCGATTTATGTAGCTCTTCAGCGATCTTCCTCGCAGAAAAGGAGAATAAGATGGCCAATCGCAACCCCCGAAGATACGGGACACAGGGGCCTTTTGGCGTGATTGAGATGCAGACGCAGGAGAACCGTTGAACTCACAGTTGTCGAGATCCTCTGTTGACCATCCCGGAAGAGGGAGGCAATGAGGATTCGCTTCGCAGGGAACAGTCAGCAACAGCTCGCAGCTGCCCGAGGGGGGGCGGAGTTGCGATGGCGTTTCTCGAACCGGTAAGGTAACAGACCCCCTGTGCTTATCTTGCATGAGCTGAAGTGACCTGCAACGGTCCTAAGTGCTGACTGCATTGAATAGGGTCCGCTCGGTACTGCTGCTCTACCATTGGCGTTGAGCCAGGGCGGAAAGCCCGAAGAAGAGATATCTCGGCGCCACCTGCTGTGTAACTACCTCCTCATATTCGCTAAAGAAAGCTCGACAAGATGCCTGTCAGCCAACTTTGGCAATTCCACCCGGCCGTCGTAATGCTGCTCGGCGATTCCGCGATGTGCGGAACCAGCGCCGGTTGGCTGGCTGTAGACGAACAGCTGCGGAATGGTCGAGTCACCATTAAGCCATGTGTTGCACAAGTCGGCTCACGGCCCGGGATGTTGCTTTCAGAGAATCATCGCATTAAGCCTTCCTGACCGGATCCCGTCGCCAGCACTTTTATATTCCTAGTATACACGGTGACCTGTCCCAGATCGGCAGTGCCCTCAGGGCCCTTGACCTTGAGATCCCTAGCAATTGAGCCTCGAAACCTTCGACGCCAGATGAAGCGCAGCCACAACGAACCATATCGGACTGTAGCGTGTCCGTCGCTTCCATGTCCTGAGCAGCAATTAGACCTAAAGCATGAAAAACCTTAACCCCGAAACCCATCATACACACGGGATCATAACCCCGACCTGATCTGCCGCACAACGCCCAGTCCTGCGTCCCAGAGCAGAAAATTCGACCTTATGTATCGTCTTCGACGCCAACTGAATGGATGCGATCGCCAGCCGTCTAAACCTGGCTGTGGCGGGGCCGCTTGCGGGCGCTTCCGGGCGCGGGGTGTAGCTTCTCGTTGCGCTCGCGCTTGAGCTTCTCGTCGAGAACACGGGCTGGAATACGTTAGCAATGGCCCACAGCATAAAGCAGCTAGGTCAGCCGGGCCGGAGAGGGGAAACATACTGAGAACATCGTAACCGAACTGGGGGTACTCCAAGCAGAGGGCGCGGAACTCCTGCTCGGCCTCGGCGCGCAGAACGTGCGAGCGCGTAGCCCAGAAGTTCGCGACCGGGGCGCGGATGGAAGAGTCCTCCTTGGGAGTGTAGGCGTAGACGTAGCGGGCGTACGCGATCTCGCCCTTGGCAGTAGAGTTGACGCAGTGGATCTTGGAGCTGGCCAGATTTTTAAGCTGAGGAATCTGGAACTTCTCGGCCAGAGTGTAGACGCGGGCATGCTTGAGCAGCTGCTCGCCGCTCTCGTCGACCGTGGGGATGGACGGGTCGGTCTCGAGCGTGCGCTGGCCGGGCACCTTGCGTGGGAAGTAGTCGCCCGTGTAAAGGAACTCGAGGAAGCAGCCGACAGCGTCGATGTCGTCTCCGGGAAGCTCGATCTGGCGGGGCTGCATGGTGTCGAGTAAGCGAGTTAGCCTGGAGCAGTTTGGCGATCAATTAAATGGTAATTGATAGGATGAAGCACCCGGAAGAGGTGGGAAGGGGAGAGAGAGAGGGTGCTTACGCTTCCATCATCAGCGAACTGAGCGCAAGCTTCATAGAAGTAAGGGCTCTTGGTGAGGAGGGACTGATGGGCCGTTAGGATGGTCTCATGGTCGCCGCTGCCGACCAGCAGAGTGACGACGGGGCTTGTGAGGTAGCTGATGAAGGTCACACGCTCGGCGGGAGCCTCTCCTATCTCTTCCTCGGCGAAAGGCATGTCGGATCGGCCATTGGCAACCTCCTCCTCGGCTCCCTCGGCCATCTCAACATCAGCGCCGCTGGCAGGAGCAGGCGTGGCCTCAGGGGCATCCTCATGGACAGCGTCGGACATCGTGACGGATATATATCGGAGAGAGAGCGTGTGTGGTTCGAGGGTGTTAATGCTGCAGCGAGGCTGAGATCGGCGTCGCAGCGGATCGCACGCAGACTGCTTGGGGTGACAAAGAAAGGACGGGCACGAGAGCCTGGAATGAGTGTGCAATCCGAATAACAGGTTCAATTGCTAGGAGCGCCTCGACCGACGACGATGAAAGATCCGGCACCCACGACATGAACGCAACGCAGCAAAGAGGGCGAGTGCGGAGAGCGTGAATGCGAAATCGAACTGTGGAGGAGACCAGAGCTTGAGCTAAGATGCCGTGGGCTGGCTGCTTGACGGCGGCGCACAAGCAGGGGAGGTCCTACTAGGTATCGTACCTACCCAGGTACTGTACTATGTACGTACCCGAGCCAGCTGCTGTAGACCCACTTTAGCTTCAACCTTGAGCTTGCGGCTGCCTGGCGCGCGAGGCAGCCAAAAAGATCCGTTGCTAGAGCTGCTCGAATTACCTAAGGCAAACATGAAAGCCAGCTGGCGCCAGCTGCCACTGCTAACAAGCACTGGATGTAACTCTCAAGACAAGATGCAAAGTTCTCATATGTCTCTTCCGGAAGTTAAAGGCGTTCTGCTATGGCTGGTTGTCCTACTAGAGCTCCCCTTGGACTTGAAGCTCATGGCCAGCAGGAGTGCGCACCAGGTGGAAGTGCTCCTGCCTCCCGTAGACCCAGTCCCAGCCGGTCTCCTCGTCAGCATGATAGACGTCCTCCTCCAGGGGAAACGCGATGGTTGCGTTCCACTCGGGCACAAAATGCAAGGCCAGCAGCTCCACGCTGTAGTACATCTTGGGTAGGAGAGGGAGATCCCCAAGCACCGGCACCTTATCTTGCATGTTGGTCATCCCTGGACCAGCTGGTTAGCGACATGTCTTCCGACCACAGAAAAGGCCTCATGGCTTACCAATGACCGTCCCAGCAGAATGGCCCCAATCCCCGATGGCGTGTGAGTAGACGAGCCCCTGGATGCCCTCCTCCTTCATCTGCGCCAGGCACTCCGCTAGAACTTCGTTCCCCGTCTTGCCCAGCCCCGTCCTCATCTTCCCACGCACGATGTCCTGCATGCGGTTCCCCTTCCTGAGCCCCTGCTTCAGCCCCTCCGGCACGTCCTCCTCTCCCGGCCGCAGCACGTACCCCAGGTGCTGCGTGTCCGTGTTCATCCCCAGCGCCGTCACCCCAAAGTCCACGTGCAGCATGTCTCCGTACGCGATCACCTCCCTGGCCGGCTCGTGGTCCCCAGGGACCCGGAAGGTCGGGTCCATGATCGACACCGACGGCTGGAACCATGTCGAGTAGTTCATGGCCTGCACCTTCTCCCGCAGCCACCATTCCACGTCCCCCGTCGTCGTCCTGCCGGGCGTGACCACCGCCTCGCTAAACGCCTCTCCGATCATCGTCCACGCCGTCTCCTGTAGCCGCCGGTACCACGCTAGCCTGCCCTCCGGCATCGTCGCCACGAACTCTATCGCAAGCATCGGCTCGTTGACCAGCCGCGCCGCCCACTTCTCCCCTAGGCCCGCCTCGAGGGCCTCCAGCTCGCCCGCGTGCAGCCCCGAGGCGAACGCCAGCTCGCGGTGCCGGTCGACGGCGATGCTCCGCGGCTGCTGCGCCTCCAGCACGGCGGCCAGCTCGGCCCACACGCCGGGCGTGTTGTCGATCCAGGTGTACGAGCTGGCCCCCGCGGTCGCGTTGGCGAGGAAGAGGAGCGTGGTGCGCCTCCGCGCGGAGAACTGCTCCGCGCGCTTGAGGGACCAGAAGACGGTCTCTTCGGCGTACTCGCGCTGGCTGATCTGTGCATCAGAGTTAGTTGATGGATCCGGAGAGGGGAGATGACGGGAACGAACCAGCCAGGCGTCGACGCCGTATTTCTGGAGCAGCGCGGGGATCTGGTCGCGGCGCTGCTGCGTCCAGCTGTCCTGTAGCTCGGCCTGCTCCCTTAGCGGGGGGAGCGTGTAGTATTGTGGCGAGAGCGTCTGCTTCCCGAGCTGCGGGGCGGCGCTCGCGAGGGCATTGCTCGCCAAGAAGCCGAGTAGCAGGACTGGCAACGATGCAATCTTCATAATAACTGTTGCGAAATGAGTAAGAGAGATATGAGTGTCAATTGAACTGCCCGCTGAATTGAAATACAAAGTAGATGTCTGCTAAATTGGGCGGCCTAAGCCTTTAACGGCAGGTAATTACGACATTATATAATCTCCCCATCCGGTATTCTCCTGAAGACATGATGTGCTCAAGATCCCCAGGTAGGTAGTCTAAGAGTCTATGGTCTTTGCGGATATGAATATACAGCTGTGCTCATGATTAAGGAAATATGGTATTATTCAAAGAGTGTCTCTAGTTGGACTTCTTGAACTTGAAGCCGGATAGGCTCCACCTCTTCACGCGGAAGATGTAGTACGTGAGGATAGCCACGAAGATGTTAAAGACGACGTACGCCCACAGCAGCCCGAAGTTACGCCACCGGTCGCTCCAGTAGATCTGCGAGCTCGCCAGATACTGGTCCGCCACCGACAGCTGGCAGTACCGGCAGTCCGACGTCGCATCCGGGTTCTGCAGCCGGCCGGGCGCGAGCTGTAGGTAGGGGTCCATGTACTGCCCGCAGGTGTAGCCAGGCGGCGGGTCGAAGATGGAGGTCTCGCGAGAGGAGCAGGTGATGACGCGGTCGTGCACCTGCGTGGAGATGACGCCCGAGATCCAGTAGGTGAAGGGCGAGACGCGGTACATGAAGATCCAAAAGCCAGGGAGCGCCGTGGGCGTTTGGAGGACGCCACAGAAGATGAGGCTGATCATGACCAGTAGCGTGACGATACCGCCGGCGGTTTGGGCGTCCGGAAGTGCCGCGATACACATGTGGGCAAACGAGCTGGCGTAGATGAAGAGCTGAATGCAGAAGAGTAGGATGAGGCCCTGGCGCTGCGAGCTCTGCACACCCACGACGGGGTAGTAGAAGCAGGCGTAGGTGATGATACCCGTGATGATTTGCCAGGGGAACTCGACGACGATATTGGCGATCATGAAGGCTTTCCAAGAATACATCTTGCCGGGCCTCTCACGGACCTCGTACAGAGAGCGCTGGGTAACGAAGAGTGGCTGGATCTACAGGCCAGTAAGTCAGTCTGAAGACAGGCACTGGGAGGGAGTTAGTGGTTAATGAAGTTACGTACCTGTTGGACAAGGGTGGTGAAAATCGTCACGAGCTGAAAGACAGCGAAGATGATATTCTGCGTGCCAGCCAGCGTCCCCTTGGCGTGGAAGAACGAGAAGCCAATGAACAGGCCCGCGGCGATGCCGAGCATGATCTTGGAGAAGATGTAAGAGGGCATCCTCCAATACTGCTGGAATATCCGATGGGTGACAAGCATCAGCTGGGTCGAGAAGGGCATGGCGAACTCGCTGTTGGAATCCGGCTCTTCCGCCGCAGCACTGCTCTCGTTCCGCTTCTCATTGTGGATCCGCTCAATCTCGGTATCGACCGCTTCCCGCTCGGAGCTGGATTGCCAGGCAGTATGCCAGTCCCGTCCTTGGCCGTCCACCGACTTGTTGACGATCTCTAGCATGTACTCGGCCGGGTTCTCCTTGTCACCGCACTTTCTCGCTCCCTTCGCCTCGAAGTAGTCCAGCAGAGTGCGCGAGTCGTTTCCGATGTCGCCAAAATAGACGGTCTTGCCTCCAGCGGCCAGGAAAAGGAGCCGATCGAACTGCTCGAAGAGGACAGCACTCGGCTGATGAATCGTGCAGAGGATGGCCTGACCGGCGTCGGCGAGCTTGCGGAGGAAGTTGCAGATGGCCCAGGAACTCTGGGAGTCCAGGCCGCTCGTAGGCTCGTCGAGAAACAGAAGAAGCTTTGGCTTGGCCGCCAGTTCGACGCCGATCGTGAGTAGCTTGCGCTGCTCCACGTTCAAACCTTCTCCGGGAATGCCGACGACGGCGTCGGCGAAGTCTTCCATGTTCAGCATTTGGATCACCTCCTCCACGAACCGGTACTTCTCCTCTTTGCTGACCGTCTTCGGCTGGCGGAGCATGGCGCTGAAGCGCAGACTCTCCCGTACTGTAGCCGTCTCGAGATGCAAATCTGCGGTGGCGTTAGCGATGTTTTCATACCCGAGCCATAAAGAGGCTTCTTACCCTGCTGCTGAACGTAGCCAGTGTTGCGCTGGAAGTTAGCGCCGCGCGACTTTCCATTGACGAGCATGTCACCGGTGATGACACCCATGGTGGTCCGCTCCGCCAAAACATCGAGGAGCGTTGTCTTGCCTGCACCGCTGACGCCCATCAGTGCCGTGAGGGTGCCCGGCTTCACCCAGCCGGACACGTGGTCCAAAAGCCTGCGCTGCTGTCCCTTGACCTCAATGTCGTAGACCACTTCTTTCCAGGTGAAGATATCCTTCTGCGGGGGGATACCATGGACAGAAGTGTCTGAGCCCGGCTCCTCAGTCTTTGCTCCGGCTTTGGACACCTTCTCCTCGTCAGCCGACACTTGCTTGACGCCTCTCAGGTGCGCCGGGATGTGGCCTTCCTGGTAGACGAGCATCTCTCCGCTGCTAGCGGGAACCGAGTTGACCTCGGTAGCAATGAAGTACATGAGCATGAAGAAGACGAGGAAGCCAATCATGATGCCGAAGTTGCGCCAGACGTGGGAGTAGGAGTACCTGAAGCTCTGCTCGATGTAACTGTCACCGCTGACCGTACGGCGGCCCGCGACGGCACCGACGGCGGAACAGATCCAGTAGTCGCCGATAGGAGGCGAGTAGCCTGGGATGATGACAGAGCACGTGAATTCGCGACCGTGGAACTCGTTTGCGACTAAAGCCTCAAAGGCGTAGAAGAGCGGGTTGATCCAGCGGATCCAACCGAACCACGGGTGCATTTCGGGGACGGCGATAACGAATCCAGTGTAGATAACAAGGGCCAAGATGAAGATGCCTGCGAGCGACATGGCTTGGGATATAGTTTTCGTCATGGCCGCCATTGTCCGAAAGATGGCTGCCATGGTGAAGGTGGCTGTGTAGGAGAACAGGAAGTAGATGAAGAACTGAGACGGCTCGCGACGTAGTCCTGCCATGAAGTAGAGCGCCAGGTTGAACATGCACGCAACCATGAACTTGATTGGTATATCTGCCACAATGCCTGCAACAGCCTCTGTCGCCGGGTGGTAGAAGGCGTATGAAGCATGCTTCTCGACGATGGGTCGTTGCGCGTATAGACTGTTGATTTCGGTGATGGTGATCAGGGCGTTGAGCAGCACGGCCATGAAGAGCACGGAACCCTTGGCGAAGAAGCCAGCGGTCGCGTCAGGCGTGCCGTAGACTGTAGAGCCGATAATCAGAGCAAGGATAATGCAGGTTATGGCCGTTGTCATCGTCGGCGTCATGTCATTCCAGATCCGCTGGTACGCACGTCGCGTGTTGTATGCAATCTGCATGGGAATGCTGATCATATACGGCGACTTGGGACGCACGTGCTTGGCCTGCTTGAAGTTCTTGTTCTGACGAAGCTCCGCAGCGGTCGGTCCGTGGGGGTTGATGGGATACTCCTCCTGATACCTCTCAATATCATCCTGAAGAGCCTTGAATTCGGGTGACTGTCGCCAGTACGCCTCGAACTCCTCAGCAGTCCGAGGCACCTTGTCCTCCATGCCGGGTCGTGCCTTGCGCTCGATTGGGTTGGTCACGGAGGTTAGGAAATCGCCCGTTGTCTGGCGCTGAGGGCACAGCCAGCCCTGCCTCTCGAAGAATGCCTTGGCTGCCGTGGCCGGACCGAAGAAGATCTGTCGGCCCTCATACAGGACAGTAGCCTTGTCGAAGAGCTCGTAGATGGACTCGCTGGCCTGGTAGATGGCAACGGCGTGAGCCGAATTGGCCAGATCGGCTGCGATTCGGAGAGTCTGGGCAAATTTGAAAGCTGTCGCAGAATCAAGGCCTCGCGTGCTATAGACAGCGCAATATTGGTGAGCACGGCACTACAGAAGTAGGGATGTCAACAGAGGAGTATCTGTTTACTCACCTATTATCCCACGCACAGATCGGGCTGCCCGCCACCATCATCTCGGCGATACTGACACGCTTTCTCTCTCCTCCTGACACGCCGCGGATGAACTCGTTACCGACCTTGGTGTTGTACGTGTGTGTGAGACCGCACACCGCCATGACGACTTGGGCCACGTACCTTGCGGCTTCGTCGCGGGGCATGTTATCGAAGCGATGAGAAGGCATGCGAACGGAAGCTGCGAACTCGAGGGTTTGACCGACCGTCAGCTCAGGGAAATGCTTGTCAACCTGCATTCGGTCAGCATGAGAAAACAACCCTTGGCGAGGGGGGTTGGCGAACCTCCTGGTTGTATATAACCTCTCCCTTGAATTCCTTAATCATCTTTTGCTGCGGTACCCCATTGTAATGGATCGTCGAGTTCTCATCGACGTGAAGGCCATGCAACTCTCCACACATCGTCTTAAGCAGGGTACTGCATCCCGAGCCTGGCCGCCCGAGCACGACCAGGAGCTCGCCACCCTGGAGGATACCATCGAAGTTCTGCAGGATCTTCCTGTTGGGGGCTTTCTTCCTGAAGCCCAGGATCTCGCCGACGCGCAGCGGAGCCTTCAGGAAGGACGTGACCGTCTGCTGCACCTGCAGGTCCGGGGCGCTCCCGGAGACGTTGAGGTCCTTGTACACCACGCCGGCTTTGACGCCCGTGTGACCCTTGCCCCTAAGTTCCTGGATGAAGTTCTGCAACCACTTGGAGAGGTCAAAGCGACTACTCTGTGGCTGCAGCACGGGATCCTCGAAGCCGGCTACTTCATCGATTCCTCCAACGTGCCCAGAGGCCGCGCTGCGGTCTGAAAGGGCCGTCGCAATGCGCCGGAGCGCTGATCTGTCGTTCGCCTCGATGATGGTGTTTGTGTGAATCCGGGTCAAGCCGGACCGGCCACTGGTGTCAGAGCTTGCGTCGACATCCGTGCCATCTCCGTCGCTTCCATCCGGGAGTTCCTCCACCCTAAGGTCATCGTCGGCCGGAGAGCTCTCCGCGACGGGCTCGGCCGAGCGCGGGCGCTCCTGGTGGCCTCCAGAGGTTCCTTCAGCGTCCGAAGTAGCCATGACTGCCGTGTGCGCACATGTATTGGCGTCAGGGAGGAGAAGGAAGCAGGAGAGGTATCACGCGAGAGAGAATGTTTGTATGTTTTGGGAGGCGCTGGGCCTAGCTCGCGAGGTACCTCCGTACCTACAGCACAGCACAAGCACAGCTCATTCAGCTCCGTTCTTGGGCGAGCATGTGAAAATGACGGGCTTATTTAGCGTCTGGTTGCTTGCGTCTTTGTCCCTCGGGTTCCTCCCGGACAGTGGGGACAGGCGAGTCAATTACAGGTTTGCTGTGCGTTTCTATTGGGACAAGGCCCGGCCGCATTGGGCCGTGGCCAGCAACATTCCGGCGTCAACACCGAGTCATGGCCGCGGGCGGAGATTCTGGTCTGACACCCCCTCCGCAGGAGTCACGGCGAGATTCACGTGTTGCAAGCAGAGCAGAAACACACAGTTGCCCCGTTCAGTCCCCGTCGGCTCCGGACAGAATCCATTTACCGCCCGAGAATGCAAGGCGGACCGGACCCGGATCTAGATCTGCTGTGCTCCGTCACCAGATCATCCACCCACAGGCCTGGTATGACTTCAGCATGCCATTGAGGCTCAAACTCAGCCGGCACTTGTTTTGACAGGCTTGACCAGGCGACCCCTCCCTAGCCTGCCAACCCAGCTAGGCCCGTGGACGGGCCTTTTCAGGATCGATCGATAACGCATGGTGCTGCGGCTAACGCGATCTGTTAGGGTCTGACTGGAAATGCGGGCCTCCATCGGCACGGAACGGCGAACTTGGACCTGTCCGCTGGGAAATCGGACCAATTCAAAAGTCGTCTTTTGGCAAAGGTAAACGATGCACTTGCTCCGGCGGAGAGGTGCTTTCACGCCGAGGTAAAGTGGCATCCACCATCCCCCCATGCAGGGAGGGACAGATATAGAAACCGGATATGAAGAGATCACATCGCCGAGGGTGCAGCCAAGGAGCAGAATGTAACTGGGTGGGGAAGAAGCCGAGATGATGGCTGGGAGGGAGGAGCAATGGCCGTCAGCTCCTCGCCACTTGGACCTCACTTGAGAGCATCCATGTAATCCCAGCTGTGTAAGCGGCACACAACAAGGACGGACATACATGAGGACGTCGCTTTGGGGGTTCCGTCTGGCACGCTTAAATGATCCCAGGCCGCAGGCGCCTTGAGGAAAGATCGTAGGAACGGGCCCGACAGGGATGGCAACACACCCGGAGCCAATCCGAGGCCCGCCGTCGGAACGGGTCCAGCAAAAGCAAAGGCCTCGGGATGATTCCGACACTGACTTTAGTGGATGGCCCCTTTTACGGGCAAACAATTCGCGACGCCGCCGCCGTCAACTTCGGGGCAAATCCGTCAACGATGCTTGCATGCAGGAAAGCTCCGCGTCATCGCCGGCGAAAGCTTCGCCGCGATCGCCGCGATGGGTGTCGGGAGTCCTGGACAGCTTTTCGGAGATGAAGTCCCATTCGCCTTGGCTTCCATCGCGGAAATGAGCAGGAGCGCCTTGTAGACAGCTTCAGCACTAGGTTCAGCGTAGAGATCTCGAGACCACTTCATTCTTATAGCGACCCGTGAGACGACACAGCAGCCATGTTCGCCAATCGCTCATCTGTCTATTTCGCTATCGCCGCGGTCCCTGTCCTGCTCCTCGCGATGGGCCCAGCATACAGAATCCTGTGTCAGCTGGTGGCGTTCGTAACGGTGGTGATGAGTAGCAGCGGCCGCGTCGACACGCACTTCCATGCGCTGCCTCCGGCGTACTTGGCGGCCGTCGAGGCAGCCGGCGGTGACCCGTCTGGCTATCCTTCCCCTGATTGGTCGCTCGACGCCGCAGTCAAGTCCATGGATGCGCTTGGCACCTCTGTGGGTATGGCTGACAGGTGGCCAAGAAGCAACGACGTAGAGGCATGCTGACAGATGTCTCAGGAATCCTCTCCGTATCTTCCCCGGGTGCTCCAATTGCAGGGACTGGCGCGGTGGCCAAGAAGCTAGCACGGGGGCTGAACGAGCAGCTTGCCGAATACTCCACGGCGAGCCAGCACAAAGGCCGCATTGGCTTCTTTGGCGTGCTTCCCGACTGGCAGGATGTCAATGGCACCCTGGCCGAGCTCGACTTCCTCTACGGCCAGCAGAAGCTCTGCAGCGGCGTCACTGTGTACACCAGTTATGGCGGAAAGCTCCTCGGCGACCCTCTGTTTGTGCCTATCTGGGCGAAGCTGCAGGCGTACAAGGCCCTCGTCTTCATCCACCCCTCGGTTCTCGACGTGCAACCTCACTTCATCAATCCATCGATTCCCCAGCCCATCGTCGACTACCCGCTGGCCACGACCCGTGCCGCCGTCGACCTCGTCATGACGGGGACGGTTCGTGCGTGCCCGGACGTGGACATCATCCTCTCCCACGCCGGCGGCGCGCTGCCCTTCGTCGGCGGCCGGGCCATCAACAGCCTCGCTCTCCCCGCCGTCGTCGGTGTGGCGAAGGTGAATCTTCTGCAGGCCAAGAACGACTTCGGACGATACTATTATGATATTGCCCTAAGCACAAGCGACGCTCAGCTGGATGGGCTGCTGGACTTTGCAGACTCGAGCCACATACTGTTCGGATCGGATTTCCCGTATGTGCCGCAATTCGGAATCGATGCGGTCGTGCTTCAATACGCGAAATATGTGGCAACGAGCTCAAAGGGCGAGCAGATCAAGCCTGAGATACTGAGGGAGAACTCTCTCAAACTGCTGAAGAAGCATGCTCAGGGGCTTGTGTTCAACTGAGGTGCTGACAAGGGGCAGTTTCCAGGTCTGAACAAGTCAGATGTAACCGAAGCATTAGACAGATTAGGCCTAGATTGTAGGACTAGTAGGCATGAAATCAAACGTCTGGTCCCAGGTAAACATCGGCCCCATCATGTATGTGTCTTCAAGGCTTGGACCCATCGTGTCTAGGTGGGCCAGCATGTCAACGTGGCTGTGGAAGTGCATCTGCACATCCACCAGTGTTTCGTCCTGTTCTTCTATCGAGAGCTGGGACTGTTGTTGACCTGTGCCATTTTCCCTGGCTAGGTTGGAGCAGCTTATCAGCAACGATGACAATGGTAGTGAGTCGAACGACGCCTAGTACTCACCTGCCTGTTTCATTAACACCTGCCCATTGACCTTGAGTAGCAGATCCAATGACTTGCGTGCAGAGACGCTGAATGATGCCTGGTGTTGCAAGATTGACTGGCACTGACCCCATAATGTATCGATCTCAGCCTGATCCAAAGCCTCCCAGAGAGGTTGGCACAGTCGGGCAACGATCAGGACGAGTCCAGCAGTACACGCATCTGCATGGATAGTCAGATTACGATGTCCAAGACGCAGGGCCAGGAGATGCTCACATAGCCCATTCCACCACCACGCGCCAGTCTTTTCTGTCAGATAAGTGTCATGTATCAACCGGATCAGCCGCTTGGCGGCTTCAACACATGACTTTCCACATTCCAACGCAAAGGAGTAGCGCAAGCCATCGCTGGACAGTAACCTCTGACTCGAGTCAGCTTGCTTGATTCCGTGCATGTTCGACACGGAAAGTTGTGTTAGGATCGGTCGATGTAGTATGAGCTGCATGTAAATGAATCTACGACAGTCAGCTCTCTTCCTTTGGCTGGAATAGTAGTGGACTTACCTTGCGTGTAGCACATTCTTCTGTATCTCAAAGATGACTCCGTCCTCAGCGGAGACTTTCTTATGTGCTTCCGGCGATATCCATGACAGAAAAGGTGTAACAGACCGCTCAAAGCCGGAGAGCTGGCTTTCGAGTTCAACGATGGTGTCCAGGCTATGCTGGATATTCAGACCCGCCGTAACAGGACCGTTGACATTGGTCTCTCGACTCAGCCAAGGCTGGTATATCCTCTGGAGTATCCCCTCCAGAATGACACTTAGCTGGATGCTTTCTCTATAGAAACATAATTTGAGCTGCTCTGCCTCTGTCTCACCGGTTGAAGGGGCGCTTAGATCGACTGTTCCCGGTAGAATGGAGAGGCTAGAGGTCATAGTTGGGCGTCCAAAGGTCATGCTCACGATCCTTCGGAAGTTGTTAGTAACCGATCATGTCATACAGCGAGGCGAAGGGAAGCATTGGGACACGTACGAGTCCATGATTACGCATCCGTGCCATGTACGCCGCCGGATCTCTCTCTCTCGGGCGTCACTCGTTCGCCGGCCTACCTCGGTATGTAGACCAAGCGCCTGGGCTACGCGACACGCTACTCCGACCGCATTCCAGCACCGAGTGGGAAACGGCGTGCCTTGAAGAACCAGCGCAACGACGAGAAGTGCCTGAACAACGCCCAGATTGTTCATGTCTAGAAAGTCGAGACCAATAAAACTTTTTGAGCGATTGAAGAAGACCTCGCTGGCAGCCATCTTCTCCGAGGCAGAGAGATCGGAGAAACAGCAGCCGAGAGCAAAGACGGCGTTGAGGGCGGAGTGAAACACGATCGTGCTAGCATCTGCCTCAGAACCCCCCAAGCCGTACCCACGGAACTGTGACGAGTCGACGAGGGTTTCGTTGTCCGCTTGCCATAGGCTCCGGTATGCGTGCTCGAAGGCGGCTCGGTCAAAGAACGGATAGAGATAATAAACCCTCTGCCAGTACCTCTGCAAGAAATGGTCGGCAAGGGCCCGAGGAGGCAAGGCAAATTTGTCCAAGTTCGCAAATCTCGAGAGCGCAGCGCCCCTCGAGGGGTCCGGCGGGACCTGAGATGGCTGCTTTGAGAAACTGTCTGGCTCCTGCCAGCCGCACGCCTCCTTGAGGAACGAGGCTGCTGAAGATTGGCCGTAGAAGTCGCCCGCGGCATGTGTTGAGCCGCTTAGGTCCTCCTCGGAGAGGACTGTTCCCATGGCCGTCACGCCGCTCGCGTTCTCGGAAGCATCTACCTGATCCGTCGAGCATGCGGAAGGCGTCTTCTGCGAGTCCGGGCGTCTATCCAGGACTGCAAGCACAGACGGGCTGCGACCATGCGGAGAGGTATGCGCATTTGCTTCGCTCGGAGGCAAATGCACTGATGGTGGCTCTGCCGCATCGATGGACGCGAGATCAACCCCATGCATGATGCACGCGTGCTCCAGCCGCCGGATGCGCTCATGCAAAGCCTTGGTGTAGCTGAAGAGGGTCAGCTAATTCCCATCGAGCTACCAGTAGAGACTGCGGAAGGGAGGCCATACTCGTCGCTGCAGGCGGTCCGCGCGTTTCCAGCCTTGTAGATGCACTGCTCCAGGCCCAGCGATCGATGCTCGCATGTCGAGCAGATGGGCTTCCTCCCGTCACATCGCGACTTACGCTCCCTGCAGGGCTCGCAGGCGAGAGTGATCTTCCGGCGGCGCTGCCGCTCACGATTCTCTGCTGCCATGGTGGCGGTTCTGAGGGTGTGACGATACCGGCCTCTTCATGCCACGATCTCCTCCGTTTAATGCAGAGGCGGGATAGATGCGACTGTAGGACTGGGGGAACTCTAGGGTCCTGTTCGGCAGCAGTCGGGGTAATCAGAGGGATATCACTGGCCCGCCTACAACAGACTCCAGCTTTTCCCCAGGTATGGGGTATTGGATTGCGGGGAAGACAGCGAGCCGGCGCAAGTCTTGGCCGAGGCACAAGCGGTTCACGAGGTTGAATGAAGGAGGGAGGCCGTGACCAACAATCGCGACGGCAGTGGTCGTTCCCACAGATCGACTAACCATAGTTAATCGTCGTCTCGGGGGACGGGCTTTCAGATCGCCGACTCCCCCCTGGATGAGTAAGCGGAAGAGTGGGGAAATAGGTACGGAGAGGCTACAGTACTCATGTAAGGGGTGACAATTTCCTCGCTCTCAGGGAAAGCCACCCTGCATACATCCAACTGCAAAGATGTACCACGTGTATAGACCTCTATTAATGCAGATATCTACCTGCCGTGCTAATAAGCGGCAGAGACGGAAGCAATTACCGCGAAGTCAGGCTTCAGAGTGTATCTGTCTATGATTGGCGTCCGAGACCAGTCTTTCTTCTCGCTTCGATCTGATTTGAAAAAAGTGCGGTACCCGTTTCTCTCTTCTCTCCTCTTATTTATTTCTGAAGGGGGAAAAGAAGGACAAGGAAAGAGAGTCGAGAGAAGAGTGAAATCAGGGGGAAAGCTTGTACAGGCAACAAAGCCACAGCGCGTATCCACGCTTTGTGGGTTCAGGCTCGCAGAAGACAGCCATCGAAGAAGTCCCGTATCGCATCGACGTCCTCGAGAGCGCTGATCTGAGAGACATCTGGAAGAACGAGGTTATTAGCACGGGCCAAACCTAGATCAGTTCGGCACTTACAGTGGTCCGGCCGCACAATAACCACGGCACCCTGGGTAGGGTCAACGCCATACGATTCAAAGGCTTGCCCGCAGCCTAGCGTGTTGTAACCCTCGCCGTCGATGAAAACACGGTGGAGGCCTGTGAGAGAGACATGTCAGTCTGGAATCGAGGTACAAAGGAGTTCATCTCTGCATAGGACTGCGAATGGTCACACAGGATACCGGGTGATGCTCACATCTCATCTTCAAAGGGCCAGTGATGGGCATGAAGACCCTGGGGATCTGGTCTGGCTCCAGGGCTACACGCTCAGAAGACAGGACGAGGACTGGACGAATGACGCTGTCGGGGTCTGCCTCCGCCGGCGTGTAGGGTGCAGCTTTTGTTGAGACGAACCTCTTCCAGTTTCGCTGCACCTCCAGCCGTGAGCAGGTTCCCACCGAAGACAACAAGGTACCAGCAGCCATCCGCGGGTAGCGCCGTGACGAGCTGCATTGGGCGAGCGTCGGAGAACCGCACGACCATGGCCGTGGGGAAACGCATACCGACTGTCACCTTTGCCGCGAGCGCCGCCGCACTCGCCTTCCCGCGGACTAAACTCGAGTCTCTGTACTTGACAGCCAGTCCTGCTGTGTAGCGGCCGGCCTTGACGAACTGCTCCTTGAAGTGATCGGACGAGATTCCGTGCTCCCGCCGGTATGAGGTGGAGAAGAGCTTGGTGAAGTACCGGTCGAAGTCGATGAGCTCCGTTGCCGTCTGCTGGCGCTCTGAGACATAAGTCTCGAGGAGCTGGGGCGGCGCCCTGCCGGTTAGCACGAGGCCCAGCTTCCAGCCAATGTTGTGTCCGTCTTGGAGGCTGACGTTCATGCCCTGCCCCGCTTTGGGCGAGTGTGTGTGGCATGCATCGCCCGTCAGGAAAATCCGGTGCTCTTTGGTGAAGTGGTCCGCCTGGCGCTGTCCGATCGCGTATGCGGACCACCAAGCGGTCTTGGCGATCTCCATTGTATACGGTTGGAATATGAGGCGGGATCTTTCGTGGAGGTATTCCATGTCTACATTGTTCGCCTCTTTATCGGGCAACTCGATGTAGAAGCGAACCATGGCATTGCCTTCCCTCGGTATTATGATGAGGTTGCCGGTGTCCGAATGCAGTATCGACTTCTTGCGGATATCTGGGAAATTCGTCTGAGGATACACATCCATCACCCCCCAGATAGCATTGCTGCTGTCTCCAACCATATTGAAGCCAAGTGACTTCCGCACCGTGCTGTGAGCTCCGTCGCAGGCCTACACACCCAGTCAGGTCAGTGTCAGACATCACTGATGAAGACTTCATATATATCATACCAGCACATATTTGGCCCGATATAGACAAGAATCTCCCGCTTTCGATGCCTTCACTTCGACACGCCCTGACCCCACCTCATCTTGGACGCCAATCACGTCTTTCCCAAGCTGAACATCCTCAACCTCACATCCGTACTCGATCCCGGCATCTTCTCCACCACGAGCCCTCTTGATTTCATCAATCATAATCCCGTTTATCCTTGCTTGGTTCAGGATGACGTGCGGCTGGTGGCTTAGCCCCTCCTCCGTGTCCGGCGCGACTTGCTGTCGCTTAATGCCACCCTTTCCGTCGGAGGACCAGAAGGCTAACTCCATGACGTGGTAGGACTCCTTCAGAAGGGGCTCCGAAATAGAGAAGCTCTCGAAGACTTCGACCGTGCGGCACTGCACCCCATCAGCCTGTCCAACCTGGAGAGGTCCGTTCCGGCTCTCCAGGACCTTGTAGTTGATTCCGAAGCGCGCCAACCAGATGGCGGCGCAGAGTCCAGCGGAGCCGCTGCCGCAGATGAGGACGTCTACCTCCTCGGCAGCCATGTTTGCTCAGAGCTCAGCAGTAATGTCTTATTGGTAAGGTTGGAAGGGCAAGCAGAAAAGGTGGATTACAGCCCTTCGAAACTCTGATCACGGGAATAAAGCGCGAGCCAAGGACGAGGATTTGGTAGGTCTACTTCCTCTTCTAGTGCTTAAACAAACGCGGAATGCGTGCCGCAAGACTCGGCTCGTTGTTTTACCTCCCGAGTATCGTCCATGTGTACCGCCGGATACAATCCGAAGGCGTATTACTGGCGGAACTCTCACCCACCTCCCGGACTACCCATGGACGCTCCGAAGACGCATACGAACGGGCAAGTTGCGATACCCGCCACCAACTACCGGAGCGGTTGTTCTCCGCACTGCCAAGACGAGCCGATGTGCAAAGTATGGAGTTAGACCACTATCGAGTCTGGGGAAAACAAAGTCTCAATTGCACTACAGGGATTATACCTTATCTAACTGGTAGTAAAATAGCACAATCTTCTTGAGCCATATGCTCATAAGCTAGGATCATTACTCCGTCCAAAGACTCGGTGTCGGCCGCTGTGGAAGCCGATTAGATGTGCTAGCTTTTTCTCGAGCAACGGCGCGTACAGCCGGATGTCCGCCGCATATCTGGCCAGCAAACGGTACGTCACTACTGCAGAGAGGACGACACCTACAACCAGGAATGCCTTCAAGATCACGCGCAGTGATGAAGAGCGCTTGATTGCTGGCAAACTCTTAGGTCCCTGTGATATGTCAGTCGTCGAGGACTACAGCCGAGACGGCGCACGCGCTTGGATTGCTTACAGAGAATTCCCAGTCGCTCCATGTCGGGAACAAGCTTCGGTACCAGAAATGGGCCTGCGAGTAAGGATAGCTCATGGCGTTCCAAGTCTGGCCCTTCTCGGCGTCCTTCTCGATGTACCAGCTCGAACATCCCGAGTTCCAGACCGTCTTGGACAGATCGGTCTGGATGCGCGATACGTAGCGCTCTTCTGCATCTCTCTTAAGACCAGCCACGCTAGCCTTGCCCTCGAGAATTGGCTTCAGCACACGCAGTGCATAGTTGATGGAGTTCTCAGCAGCCATGATGGCGGACGTGTGTCCCGTGGCGGCGTTTGGACCTGTGGCAAACAACTTGATTAGCATCGACTCTTCACGGCGGCTTACGATGACATGTACCTAGCAAAATAAAGAAGTTTGGAAAGCCGCTCAGGACAGAGCAATTATACGCTTCCGCGCCTCCAAATGAGTCCCAGTGCTCCGCCAATGTCCCTTCACGTCCAACAATATCAATGTTGGTGAGAAACTTATTCGTCACGTATCCATTGGCGAGGATGATGACGTCGGCTTCAATGATGCCGCTCTTTGTCCGGATGCCTTCCGGGACGATCTCTTCAGCGCGTTTATTTGTCAGGTTGAGATTCTCTGCATGCAGACACTCCAGATACCCGGAGTCGAATATGCGTCTCTTGCAACCGACCTCAAAGTCTGGTATCAAGATGTCATGGTACTTCTTCGGCGCGGTCGACCTCATGTACTTCTCGACCTGTACGCGTCGCCTCTGGCGGAACTTAGCGGCTGACGGAGTCATAGGGAAACCCCTGAGTTCGTTCTCCGCTCCAAGGTACACGAGGAGCCGCTGTAGCGCCATCGTCCCGGGTATGTACTTGCAGATGAGACGCAGAGCCTCAGTACGGGCGTCGTCGATGGGAGGATACACCCAGTGCTTTGACCGGATCATCTGGGTGAGGTGCTTGGTCTTCCCAACGATAGACGGGACAATCTGCGCGGCGGTGCACCCGTTGCCTATCACGATGACCCGCTTGCCTTCGAGCTCCACGTCTTTTCGCCATTTGGAAGAATGAAACATGATTCCCTTGAAAGTGTCGGCCCCGGGGACATCTAGCTCGCGGGGCTGTACAAGCTGGCCAGACGCGGAGAAAAGGAACTGGCACTCGTGCGTGAAGATGCTGTCGGTCTTGTAATGGCGGATATACAACCGCCATCGCCTTTTCTCCTCGATCCACTCGCAGCGCTCGACATTGACTCCAAATGTCATCTTGGGCAGGAGCGAATACTTGTGGGCGACGCGGTTCAGATAGTCCCATAATTCCTGGTAAGAAGGCAGGACTCGGCTCCAGTGCGGATTCGGCTCAAAGGAGTAACTGTACAGCGCACTAGGGACATCACATGCGCATCCTGTATATCCAAGTTAGCTGTGCTGAAGCTCGTCGCGAACGTCTGCACGAGCTGCGGACAAGAACGTACCGGGATACTGGTTGGTGTACCACGTCCCGCCCAGCTTGTCATATCTCTCGAAGAACCGGACATCAGTGATGCCATACCATCGCTGCAGTGTCGCTCCAAGGCATATGGCTGAGAACCCAGTCCCAATACAAGCAAATTGGCTGTAGTTACGGTGGTTATCTCCCTTCGCGTCCATTGTGGATTATTGCAAGATAGTAGGTCGATGATAGAAGGATTGGGATAACAAGACAAGGAAAAAGACTTTGATCTTCCGTTCAGATAGGAGATAATAAATAAGCCGCTTCAGTCACAAAGCTCGGAAAGACAATAGAGCCTCTATAAAGCTGAGCGGCGAAGAACTTCAGGTGCTGCCTTCACACGAGACCGTATCTGTCCCGCAGTGTTTCCAATCCCAGGGGCCGAGGCAGACAAACCCAGCTATCTCCATGTTCCGCTTATTAACACATTCACTCGTATCAATCCTGTGTGGCAAAGCCCCCTCCGCACTACCCCGGATTGCCCCAGACAACTGAGGCAGAAGCGGGATGAATCCGCGTACCTCGGAGACGTCCCGGAGGACAACCGCGACCTATCCCCGCACGAACTACGACATACTAGACTTGACTAGGAATAATACGACGCGGGTAGACCAGCTTTCCAGAAGTGATGTAATAACTCGAGAATGAAGGGTTGCATTGTCTAACGATAAAAGTGTGGGGGATAGCCTCGGCACACAAGCGCCTCCCCGCTCTCTCTGGAGTGGAGTTGAACGGCAACTATCACAGCCCGCCTTTTTGTCTACACTTGCTAATTCTCATGTAGCAAATCACCCGTCTCTGGGTGGATCTTCTGCCTTCCCTTGAAGTCTATCGCCAAGTTGGCCGTCTCCTCTCTGACCAGCCGCCAGAGCCACTCAGGCCCCCCTCTCTACCGGTAAGTCAGTAAACTCGTTCTCCTCGAGCGGGAGTCTTAAGGGGCCTATAAACACGTACTAGGATGGCGATGTATTTCATAATACCAGGCAGGTAAATCACTTGACCGTAACCGCTGTATAGCGCATCGGCGATTCTTCCGGCGACTGTCTCTGCTTCTACTATAGGGAAAAGGAAACGAGGCTGCTTAGTCTCGCCCTTTAGCAGCGGCGTGCGGATGAAGCTAAGGATTGCGACGCTCAGTCGGACCCGAGGTGTCTTGTGTATGTCCTTCAACTCCAGCTGAAGTGCCTGATAGTACGCGTCAGCTACTTGAAGATGGGGTTGCTTTCACGTGAGTGTGCTGCAATCAACTCACTTCATGCAAGGCGATTAGACCAGCCTTTGTGGCGGCGTAGTCGGCAACCCTGCTGGGTGGGAGAAGAGCACTCATCGAGCTGACGTTGACAATATGCCCGTGGTCCCGACGCACCATCTCCGGCAGGAACTCCTTAATCAAGAGAAAAGGAGCCACCAGGTTGGTGCGAATGGTCACCTCAACGTCCGCATATGAACCGTCGCAGACAGTATAACCGCGGGATAGGCCGGCGTTGTTTACCAACACCGTAGGATTGCCGACCTCCTTACGGATGGTCTCGCATAGTGACCGGATACGAGAGGAATGGCTGAGATCGCATTGGTAATAATGTATGCGGGATCCTTTTGGGGGCGTCCATGTCAGAGGTACATAGTCGACAATAATGATGGTTGTGCCTGCGTTCCTGTTGTACAGTTCCTGGGCAAGACTGGCACCAATGCCGCTACTTCCTCCTGTGATAAGGACGACCTCGTCATTCCAGTTCCAGGACGACTTTGTGGTCCAGTTGTTGTTGCATTCTCTGTCCAGAAAATCAGTGGCCGACAAGATGATGCTCGCGAGGGCAAGGCAGTATGCGGCGGTTCGAGCGTAGTTCAGACCAGGAGTCAATACTACGGGCGTCCGTGAGGCCGATGTCATCCAGTACGCCGCAGTGGCAACTGGAACCGCGAGAAAAGGATTCAACAAGGTCTTCCTCAGGTTTCTGCCAACATAATCCACTGTAAAGCCTTCGCGAGGAAGAGCCATTTTCAAACGGGGTCAGGAGAAGTGTACTAGGCAAGCTGTCCATGTCTTCTCAAGGCCAGCTCGGATGTTGCCTTCGCCGCGCTTTTTAGCTACTTCAACACGAGATAGAACCTCGGCTCCGAGAACCATGTCCTCCTCCGTCTCGGAATGATCCCGCCTGCAGCGCGGATGCGGGGTGATCAAGATTTCCACCCGGGGTGAGCGCGGGGAAGGAGGCGGGACACTCCAGAGACTTTTTAAGCTTGCGGTTCGTCTAAGTGATTGCTGGCCTCACTCAGCGTGCCAAGACGCGCTGCTAATCGAGAATACGGGCAATCGTCGAACCGCTCAAAATGTCGCTCGAATTTTCGAAACTGGAGAAGCTCCAGCTCGCATTCCGTCTCATTTTTCTTGGTAAGATCTGTGCTGCATTCGCTTATCGAACTGAATTAACCATCAATCCAAAGCGCCATGGCAGATATCGTTCAATATCCTTCGCTCTCTGCTGCTCAGCTTATACCGAGGACTGCCCATTCAACTGTACCTTACCTGTGCAGTCATCCGTGTCGTCCTAGGTCGATTCTCGCCCCGCCAGATTCAGTACCTCTCTACTTCGACGCGGGACACATATAAAGAATGGGTGGCGCGCAAGATCTCTCGAGCAAAGCGCGCCAACAGTGCAGATGTCCTTGGGAGGCTGCGGTGCGAGATCGAGCCCTTGGAAGACGGTACCTCCAACCTCCTCTGGGTAGGCAACCGCCAAAACGCGAGAAAATTCATCCTCTTCTTCCACGGAGGTGGCTACATTAGCCCCATGTTGCCTGGGCATTTGGAGTGGTGTTGGCGAGCGTATGTTGCAGCTGGGATGGAAGCAGGCGTCGAAACCGCAGTCGCCGTGCTTGAATACACGCTTTGTCCTGCTGCCAAATATCCTGTTCAGCTGTGCCAGGCTGCGAGCGGCCTAAGACGATTGCTGTCGTCTGGCATCGCGCCAGGGGACATCATTATCGGCGGAGACTCGGCGGGGGCTAACTTGACGGCTCAGCTGCTCTGTCACATCCTTCGGCCTCGACAACCGGCACCGAAGATCGACTTAACTGAGTCGCTGGCTGCAACATTCATGGTGTCTCCTTGGTTAGGCATGCGCACAAGCCATGCGTCGTTCAAGGAGAACCACGCTGTGGATATGCTTTCAGCCACAATCGTGGACAAGTCCGCGTTTGAACTTTTCGGCGCGGAATTGGTCGAGTCAGATGGGCACGAGCCAGCGAAGGCACCTTGCCCTCTAGATATGGATCCTTCCGCCCTCGTTGGTTTGGATGCTGTTACTCGGGAGCTTTATGTTACTGCGGGGGAACTTGAGGTACTTCGTGACCATGGTGTCGAATTTGTAAAGATGGTCAAGACTTGTAACCCTGGCCTGAATGTCCGATTGGATATCCAAGAGAAGATGGCGCATGACTTCATCCTTCTGGAGGGCCTGCAAGAGCGCGAGGGAGCCGCGATGGGCGAGATGAAGAGATGGATGATAGAACTTCTCGTAAGGTCTCGAAAGTTAGACTCTAATTAGCAGCGCTCATAATCTGAATTTTGGCGAGTTCGATTGCGGAATCGTCACACCAGATACCTGAACAGACATCACCAGACACTTCACTTTACACTTCAGGGTTCATTTCAATGACTCCTTGCCTAGGTAGAGAAAAGCGTGCTGGTCGCTCACAGTCCGTCCCGTTCCAACTTCGCATCTTCTAGAACACCTGCCCTCTCTGCTTCCTCCAGGATAAGCTTCTCATACTCCTTGCTCCGGATTGTTGCTTTCACCGGGAACGGTTCATCAGTGGACTCCAGATTCAAAATCTTGGGGTTGTAAGGGCCGTCCTGTAGTTCATCGTCAGCGCGCGGTGACAAGGCACTCAGACTCAGAGGCATGTTGATACGTACCGGCTTGAAGTCCACGCATTGGACCAACCGCGCAATGTTTATAAACAGGCTCCTTTGCGCCAAGCGATATCCCACGCATATCCGTCGGCCTCCGCCGAACTGCCACAGCCCACGTGCGATATCCGTCTCATAGCCGTCCATCCACCTATCAGGGTAGAACGCCTCTGGATTCTCGCACTCGTTGCCGACAGCGACTTCATTGATGACGAAGCCTGTTCCTGCGGGAAAGTGATATCCCTCAAAGTCAATGTCCTGAGAGCTTGTGTGGTCGGGGGTGACGATGAAAATGGGGCGCCACCGCAGAACCTCCTTCGCCATTGCGCAGATGTAACGGAGATCGTCCATGTCGGACAGCCGAGGGAACCGAGCATCTACTCCGGTGCCACAGACCCGATCCACATCAGCCCTTGCTTTCTCAAAAGCCTCGGGATATTCGAGTGCGGCCATCACCATGATGTTCAGGGCTTCCCGGGTGGTGTCGCTCCCTGCCTCGATGAGCTGCATGGCCAGGTACATAGCGTCTTGGTCCGATCCGGTGTACTTGGTGTCTTCGTGCAGGAGAACATCCCTCACAAAAGATGGAGGCGCAGTCCCATCCTCGACCTGCTTCCTCACGGGCGCCCACCATGAATGGTAGACGTTGTAGTTCCACTGTCCAAGAGCCTCCCAAGAGGGGCGCCACACCTGCAAAAATTTGGGCAGCTTTGCGAGGTCTGGAAACCAGTCGATGACACTTGAGCCGATACTGCCGACAAAAAAGGTGACGCAGTTCTGGAGATCTGCCAATTCCTTAGAGGATTTGGTGAGGCGCTCCCCAAGGGCGATGCGATGGACTACCGAGTTGGCATATCTGTAGTGATGCCTGTACCAGCGACCAGGCTTGAATAGATACTCTGCCATCATCTGTGTACTCTCTAGTTCTTGCCACTCTCCGTATTGCTGCAGAGCGCTGCCGCTAAGGAGGCTGTGCATCACCCGACGGCGCTCCATCCAGGCCTCTTGCGGCAGGACCAGCGAGCGGCCGTCACGACTGACGATGCCGCTTGATATTGGCATCGGAGACCGGGTATTTGTCACGCTGCCTCGCTTGACGATGATCTCGGAGACGACGCGCTTGCTGTTGAGGAAGATCCACGTCTTCGCGCCAAGATGCAGAGTTGTCATCTCACCGTATCTTGCCACGTCCAGCAGCTAGCAAAGCATGAGCAGGGGCTTCAGAAAGATCTTCATGTGATGAATCTCACCATCTTATGATTTGGATCATGGCGGCCTTTATCCAGCGCGAGCAAATTCCCAATGATGGGTAACCCCGGCGGGCCTGGAGGGAGTCGCGGCTTTTTGCCAGTCTTGCCCCTTCTCTTGCCTATGGGCTTGAAGTAGTCCGCGATAGCCACCACAATCAGTGCCAAAGAGGAAACAAAAAAGGCCAGGACCGAAAGAATTGGATGCTTTCCATAGAGACCGACGAGCAGGTCCCTGATTTGGCCGATCATGATGTTCGAAGAGAGGGGCGCCGTGTACTATCTGAATACCTCACGAGAGTCTCACAATAGCGTACAGACTATCAAGGCGAACCTGCTCGGGCTCGATGGTAGCCATCTCAGGCTTTTCAATTCAAGAAAATTGTCTTCTATCACAAAACGTAACATGAAGGCAGATCCGGAATGGCCCCGGACCGGTCCAAGTCCCCCCACTGTGGAGTTATCAAGACAGAATCTAGCAGCATCGGAACAGATCCGGCTAGATTTGAAACCAGGCAACCTTCGGCATATGAAGAGATTAAACGACGAATAACGCTGCATTATTAATGAATGAAGGGACATTCGACGTCACAGCCCGCGACCGTGAGTGACACGTCATATCACATGCGCAAAGTCGTTCAGTGGGCCTGCTGAGTCTTCGGGCCGCAACGGTGCTCGACTTGTACGATCGAAGCTGCTAGCGGAGCTGTCGATAAGGGCGAATTGCAGTGGCGTATTCTTTGATGTTACCTCGACCTGACTGACTCTAGCGGTAGGTCCTTGGGTCTTGGCGCTGAAAAAGACCCCTTCTCTCTAGTAGGCGTGCATATTCTACATAGGTGAGCCTCCAGTTATTCTTCAGATTGCACTTCAGTCCAGCAATACAAAGGGCAACTTTACATCAGACAAGCACTATCCGCTGCGGGTGGAGGGTCTCCAAGCCTAGGGCCTCGCCATACATCAGTCCATGAACGTAGCCGTGCCCAACCAGCTCGAACTGTGCGTCATCATCGGACGGTGACAGTGGCCGAATGATGAAAGGAACTAGACCGCCATAGAAGAGAGCAATACGGTCTCCCGGCCGCGCCCCCCCTGGCACCAGTCCGAAATAGCCATTCTTCGTGATGCAGAACGCGCGGTTGAAAGCATGTTGTCCGGCCACCGAAGTCAGGCGTGCTGGCGGAGGACGGAGTTCGCCAAGCTCCCCACCGTCGCGAAGAGCGACGCCCGCCGAAAGGTGTGTTTGCAACAGTGAGATGAAGGCTTGTCTGAGGTCATCCTCGGTATTGGCCGGCGTATGTCTTGGCGGCCCACGAACCAGGGTGCGAAAGAACGTTTCAAAGTACTCCTCTCCTGTTGGATATGGGCCCTCCGAGGACATGCAGAGGAGAAGCCCTTTTATCACGAAGCGGTGGAGATCGCTGTCCGTGACAAAGTCTCCTAACAGCGTAGTTGCGGGAAACAGTAAATTGTGCCGCAGTGGGACGCTCAGCTTCTCGATGGTGTCAAAGACCGCCCCGTCTACAGACAGCTTGGAGCCCTCAATGATCTGAATGTCCGAATCCCGTGAACCGGCAGCTGCGTAGTCGGGCATGGGGATGCTGACAGCAAATGGTGTTTCACTGAATGACCGCGTCCAGTCCTCATGAAAAAAGCCTGGTATTAGTCTTGCTGAAGTAGAAATACAAAGACTGGAAGAATGGAAGGCGGCTCGTGCTCACAGGTACCCATGAGGGAAGGCGGATAGTTGGGGATATGCCACTGTCCACCTGGTAGAGCAGATCTATTCCTTGACCGTTCCTGACAAACTGAAGTCCAAAATCCAAGTATACATCTTCCACCGACTTTGCGTAGCTGATCTGGGGGAAGAAGGTCTCCGCGTCCGAAGCGAGACCTATCATGCCGTATATCTTGTCACGCTCATCGGAAGCATGGGCGTGTCGCATGCGGACAAGTTTATCGATCAAGCGACTCTCGACGCCGGCGAATTCTAGGGCAGAGTTTCTCTGAGAAGAGAGGTTCTTCAAAGCAGCATAGCCTTTTCCTGGAGCAAGGTCGATGGACCCCTGCCCGCCACTGCTCGGTGTTGATGTGTAAGACGAATCGGGATTTATGCTGAACGACTCCAGGTAGTGTACGCAGTTCACTAGCATATCTTCTGAGAACATGACGTTCCCGAAGGCTATCTTGACTTCCTTCCCTAGGATGAACTCCTGGATGATCCAGAGGCGAGTGAAATATGGTGAGGACAGGAGTTTCCTCCAGGCATTCCAGACAGTATTCTCAGGAGCAGGTATGTCGTGTGCTTCCAAAGCGGGAATCGAGGGGGCATTGGTGTCTGAAGATGATATGATAGAGTTCACCGACTCTAATGACAATTCTCCCACTCTGTTAGATTGATCATTTAAGCATTGCTGCTGAACCTCATTTTCACACTTCTTCCCAGCCTGGATGATGGACCCCAGCAGACCTAAGAGATGAAACTCTTCGATGCCTCCCTCGAACCCCAAGTCTGCAAGGACACTGTCCGCCTGGCGATAGATGCGGGACATGAGCTTGACCTGTGCCTCGCGCTCGACTTGGTCGGCCTGGTTGATGGCTATGGCGTCCGCCCAAATGATATTCGCTTCCGTCATGTGTTTTTTCACGGTGATGTCTCCCGTCTCGCTCCGTGTCATGACTTGCTGCCGGAGCCGCAAGAGCGCCACATATAGGCTACGCCCGACCAGAAACCGTTCGCCTTCGATGAAGATTTCATGGGGATCACTCTGGTCGCCCCAAACGTACGACAGAGCGGTGTACCTCTGAAACGGATGCAGCCTCATCTGACCGGTGTTTGGATCGGGCGATAGATGTGTACGGATCATAAATCTCTTACGAGTGTCACCATCCTCGTTATGAAATGTTATCTCGGCCGTTGACTCCGCAGATATGACCTTTGGCAGGCTTGGATCCTTACCGCCGCTGCCGACACTATCTAGCGTCCAGTCGGCGTCGAGATCGATGGGAATGAGACTGCAGTGTATCGGCTCATTTCCTTCTCCAGGGGCTAGAATAATGATTCGCGTCTCAGTTGGCGTCCTAAGCGGTGTATACTTGAAGCCATCATTGAGCCCCATCGTGAAGCGTTATGGTGATGTTCAGGGTCAATAAGGTACCTTGTTCTTTTTCCCACGGCACAGAAATATCAGGAATTGAACTTGGTTCAGCTCCCCAGCATTTCTAGGAATGTCATGGTAATATCCCTGAACCGCTAGGGAGCTCACACCACGTGAGGGGCCAGCTGCCTAAAGCAGGCTGTGCGGCCTGCCTGATGGCCGCCCAACCTTTTGACGCTCGCTGCCGCGGTATTACGCGGGCAGATGTCTAAGGAATAACCAGACGATCATCGACATCACGGCTGCCAACTTTTTTGCGACTTACTCTAGGTGTATTCTAGATACACTGTCTTGGAGCATAGAAGTCGCTAACATCATCGCTCACCCGTTGAGTCCGTCTGTGAGCTGCCTGAACAGAAATAGCATCGAGGTTCGTGCAGCAGGAACTGGTATCGTCGGCTTCTTCAGAGGCACGGACCACTATTATTCTTGGATCTTGAAACCGGAGGCGGAGAACGGAGGTACTTAGCTATTATGTAGTATTGCATGGAGCCCTCTCAGCCGCTCCACACATACTCCGTGTACTATGGTAGGTATGGAGAAGACGGGAGTGGACCGTTCGCGACGCCCTGCCCTTTTTCTTGGGGGAAAGCTCCACCTCGGCACGCCTTTCCCTTTTGCTTCTTCCACAGTGACCGCCTCTTGCTATCAGTATTCCGAGACTAGCGACTCCAACCGCGCGGCATTGCGACGGCATCTCGGAGACTTCACTCAGGGCGCATGAATTAGTATTACCAATGTCTCCGCAATAGTGTCTCCGTTTGAAAAGATCTCCTTGACCCAAGCCTGAGATAGTATAAAGCGTCTTCCCACGGCTCGAGGATTATGAAGCTCCCTAGACCACACATTTTCTCGAGCGCTATTCCAGCCCAGACAACTACAACTCGTCCAAGAACTTTTAAGGGGTCAGAAGTACACCAGACATATTCTTAAAATGACTTCCGACACCCCAGACACCCCCAAGTCTGTCGCTGTGATTATCACCAGCGTCCGAGCCGTGCGAGTCGGCCCGCACGTGGCCGAGTATGTCACTGAGGTCATCAAGTCGGACGCTGAGGTATCCTCGATCTCGTTGACCGCCGTTGACCTCGCCGCGTTTGAATTGCCTGTGTACAATGAGGCCCCCGCCCCCGCCATGGTCCCGGAGAAGGCCCAATTTGTGCACGAGCACACCCGACGCTGGAGCGCCGAGATTCAAAAGTACGATGGCTACGTGATGGTCATACAGGAGTACAACTACGGCGTGGCCGGCGCAACCAAGAACGCCATCGACTACCTTCTCAACGAGTGGAAGGGCAAGCCCGTCGCTGTCATCAGCTACGGCATCTACGGGGGGGCTACTGCCAACGAGCAGGTTAGCTACTCGCTGGGCAGGATGGGGCTGCGCGTCGTGGAGACGAAGCCGAAGCTCGGGTTTGCGGGCGCGGCGGGGCCGGACCTGTTTCTCGCTATGGGCGAGGGCAAGCTTGGGGAAGACACGAAGAAGGAGTGGGATGAGAAACAAAAGGGGGAGATACTGAAGGCCTGGGGAGAGTTGAAGGATGAGTTGAGCAAGGTTGAGGGCACACAACCGCTGCCTAAGTAGAGTTTTTGACAGGTATAGAGGCGCCCTTTTTGCTTCTCTTTGCTTACTGGTACTCCATCCGCTAGACTTTCTCATATGCCTGGAGATACCTCCTTCTAGACTTAGGAGCGGATGTATAAACATCGCTCCAACCTCGCTGAAAGCTCAAATATCGTGTCAATCTGCTATTTCCTTCTCGGTTCAATCTCATTTGTGAGCCACCAAGAACTATCAAAGGCCACTTGGCCTGGTCATGCGACTTACTTCACAGTACCCAGACAGTTCAGAGCAACGTGTCCGTACCGCCACGTCTCCGCTACAACTCGGCGCATCTCATGATTCAATCACCCAGACATTAAACTGCCAGCATATGCTAAGTTCTTTCATTTCACTAATCGAGGTTCAAACTGTTGGACCTGCATATAGCTGGCTACTATATGTCTTGGAGCGCCTCTCAATGTGACGAACAAGTTGCTCTAATAGCGTGGCTTGTCTGTAAGTATGATGAATAGTCCTCGCTATGGTCATCTTATGCCTATGCGCCTCGGGAACAAGCCCTGAGTAGTCAACCCTCTTGACTCAACTGCATACCGGTTGAGCGAATTCTGGCGTCCCGGAAATGACATGGGCGATAATTACCTCAGCTTGGCAATTACCTGTCAGGTGGGAAAGCGGTATTGTTTGCGAGACATCCGTTCACCGCTTCGCTCTTCCAGTACATTCTACCCTTAAAAGGGTTGTCGTGTCAATACCACCAGGGATGATTCTTGAGAGCATTATATTCTACCATAGACCCTAGAGACAGGACTTGAGATCTTATAAATTGGCGAGTTCAAGTTAATTCCAAATGAACCCAACGCCCTTCATGCCTTAATCGTTCGACGCCGATCTCTTTGGGTATTTTGGTGCCTCAAAAGTCGAATAGCATTATCTCCGACTCGCGGCAACCGTGATAAACTGAACTCTTTGTCGCTGTAGTACTGCTCGAGTGGTTAGGACCGCGACGTGCGTTCCATCCCCTATTCTCAAACAGCCATCGAAGGCACTTCAACCCGCTCACTGGCCTACGTCATCAATATCATGGCAGGGCATGTCAGAATCCGCTGGAGAATGCGTCTTAGATTCGAGTTCTCGAGACGGAGATACATAATTGCGAATGCCGCCTGGAGCGGGCAGAGGTATATATGTGTGGCGCATACTGCCCCTGTACAGATATGTCCAAAGGTAAAGTATCCTACACGCTCCACTGCCGCCCCGGTGAATTTAATCAGGGGCCGCGTCACCGTCATCCTCGTTGAATTCCCAGGAGATGACGCTCGGAACGCCAAATGGGTCGTCAATCCCTGCATCAACGTCCACGAGCCCAAAGAGCAGCCCAACAACGTCTAGGATTCTCAGGAGATGGCGGCCGAGAACACCGAGAAGACACACAGGCTCTAGGGAATCCTCGAGACCCTCAAGCTCAGCGGCGTTATCGACATAGACTATTACGAGGATGCCGTCTGCGTTGTCGGTCTCTTAGACGGACCGGAATGGGTCGATGACAATAAGCAGCCGCGCATGGATCTCCCGAGGACCGCGCTGAGTTCATCTACGCGTATATCTGCGTCGTGATCCCTGGTGACGAGGAGGCGCTAATGGAGGACATAGCGTTGCCTGAGACGCACCCGCAATACCTATGTGGCAGGTACCAGATGGTACTAGGGGCTCCCAATGATTCAGCTGGTCGGCAGCGACTCGTCCTCTTCGATGACGAGGAGACTAGTCACGAAGATGCATCGGTCTGACTTGGCGAAGCTTTGTCATTATGATAACAGAGTCCCGAGGGCAAGCGATGAGGGCCTGAATAGCCAGGATTGAAGTGCTAGATGGAAAGAGACAATATTTCGTGCTGGAGGGAAACTGACATCAGCCGCAACATGTATCTCTTCCAAGAGCAGTTAATCTAAGGTTGATTGCAACAAGGCGTGCTGAAGGTGTAATCCGCGGCGGTGGGGTTCAGGAGCAGCCGTTTGCAACGCTGACGCCATGCGAGATAGGGTATCGGTGAGGGTGTCGGAAATGCGCTGCCTTGGAGACAATCTTTCAGCATCGAGTGGAGTCTGCCCTCGGTGGTACTGTACTAGAGAGAGGCACGACCTCCGTGGGGATCGGGCCAACAAACGGGTATAAGGCGGCTTACTACGTGCATATGGATTAACAAAAGCATCATTGGACAATTATGCTTCACCCCAGGTTGTCTTTGCGGTCTGGGTGGCCTTGATTGGGCATCCACGGGGCGGCCAGGCAGTGCACATCTTACGTGTGGCTATGCTTATGTTGTTGCTGCAGGTGATTGCTTCTACGATACCTAATCTTTCATAATTTCTTGTTCCTGAAAGCATCACCGAAAGACTCTTCGTAAGCGGAATTCAATTACGCCTGTCTACATTTACAAACTGGAAACTAATCGTGTAGAGCAGCATACCATCATGTCCCCCTACGATCACTATACCTGGGATAGGTCTTGTGTTGGCCGCAGAATCAGGGTCGTGGCAGTCCAGCCCGGCGAGTGGTCTGATCCCGTCAAATGCAAACTGTTGCACTTTTCGCTGGATCAAGCGCTCGGTGACAGGCGGCGCTACAAGGCCTTGTCTTACGTCTGGGGATCTCCAAAGGTAACGGAGCCCATTTACCTCGAAGATGAGCCCTGGCCTGTCACGGTCAATCTTGCTTATGCCCTGCGATATCTGCGAGACGGGAAAGATGCTGTCAATGTCTGGGTGGACGCCTTGGTATGTACTCGTTCATTCGCCTTTTGGCTGCTCGAATGGTGGCAGCTAAGAAGCCGAAAGTGTATCAACCAGACGAACCTCGACGAACGAAGCGAACAAGTCCGGTTAATGAGAGACATATTTGCCATGGCCGAGGAACTGATTGTGTTCATTGGAGATGGTAGAGCCCATAGGCCAGCGAAAGGGTCCCAGAAGTTCCCGCCCAAAAGGATGATTACACTGCATGGTGATGAGAGGGATACAGAATACCTACAGGAGTTCTGGCACGACATGCAGATGTCAAGGAAAAACCGCGACCTTGTTTCCTTCCATGTCCTCTGTTTACTGCTTGTCTTCGCAAGTTTTAGGAACTCCGAGGATGCGAAGCCTGATTTTCTGCAGATGGACGACAATGCGCAGAGATACGTGTTCGAAGGCCTCAGGAACATGCTCGTTGCATCATGGTGGAAGCGCGTCTGGGTTCTTCAGGAAGTCGTGGTCTCGAGCACTGTGACTATTCGGTATGGGAATACCATGGTCCCATGGCAAGTACTCGTGGACGCTGCTGCGGCATACCTAGGATGGGCGAATTTAGCCCCAGAGAACGCCAAGGTCGCTGAGCGCTTCCAAAGGCACGTACAGAATATTCAAGGACTGCGGGAGAAGTGGCAGGCTCAAAGAGGTGCCGACTTGCTGATGCTGCTAGGAGAATTCGGGCATAGGGAAGCAAGTGACGACCGTGACAAGGTGTACGGCCTCCTGGGCATTGCAGAGCATCGACAGGCCTGCCTCATCAGGCCAGACTACTCGTCAGACACTGCACTAGTGTATAGACATGCAACTATCGCTCTCATCAACGACTGCCGGGACTTCTCTCCTTTGGTTGGCAACCTCGGCCGCAAAGAGCGCAGAGACCTGCCCTCTTGGGTTCCAGACTGGAGTGCAATACCTGAAGAATCTGACATACAGCGCATCAAATTGCGACCTGGGCCTAAATCTGCTGCAAGCGTGGACTGTCATATTGTTGACACGGAGCTGGTTTACTGGAACATGCTTTTAACGCAACTTACACACGTCGTTACCGATTTCGTTAACACTCCACTCCCACATTCCCTGGGAACGGTCCTGTTTCAATATTGCAATCTGGTTAATGATTACGACTCGTCCATCGAAAGCGCGGGCTCCCTTCTTGTAGATCCGATGACACCTATCCGGAACGCTTTAAGGCGGATTCTTCGGGAATGCGAAAAGATCTTACCACTCTGCAAATCGGAAGGCAGCCCGAATTGGGACGATATATGCTGTCCAGGTCCATACCTTGTAGGAGAGGTGGAATGGCTCGGGCTGTTTCGGCACTCCGCAGTTCCGTTCACAGGTGCACAACCGCTTGGATTAGGCGACGCGAAAGCAATGATTAGGCGTCAGCTCGGATCTGCTACCGGAGGGCTGGTGATAAAGGGGCCATTGCTTGGGACAGTGGACTTCTGTGGCCCGAGAGTTGGATCCTGGAAAGATATTCCGGCGTCTGCCGCCATTATACAAGAATGGATCGCCCAGAGTGTCACAAGCGGTGGTGATCGGGATCAAAGGGTGCAGTTAGCGGTCACTCTTACCGGTGGACTCCGGTTGCGCGAGCGGATCATCACGGCAGACGATGATGCTCTTCTAAAGTGGCTGGACAACTTGAAGACGAATACATGGGCAGTAACCGGCGGTCCACTCAGCAGGGCAATGCGGATCGCAACTGAAGGAAGAGTCCTATTCCGGCTTATCAACCCCCACTGGGATTCTTGCCTCTTTGGCCTTGGCCCTCCGACAACAAAGGTTGGGGACACCGTGCACGTCTTCTGCGACACTCAGCAGACTTTTGTACTGCGATCTAGTTCATGGACGACAAACTCTACGCCTCAACCGACACCACACCACGTCATTGGGGACTGCTATATAGCCATCCCTCCTTCTATTTCGACACGTCCCGATTCCAGGAGAAACGCGCGACGCGAAGCAGGCCTCCCGGAAGATATCTTGCTTTGTGTTCAAAGATTGCTTGGCACAGCCAAGGGAGAAAATCTTGGATTGCCGACATGCAGCCCCGACTGGGTGTATCTTATATAGCCTCCCCCTTTGAAGCCTAGATCGGTATAGGCATTTCTTTGACGCATATCACCTTTGCACCCAAGCCAGATAACGGACAGGAATAACTCTTCTGTGGAGAACATTGAGATAATCCGTCGACTGGCTCTCCTGAATGAGGGTATTCAACCGTTTTCGGTTCCGTGCAGTGGAGTTCACGCTCGGATCCGAACTCGGTAACCCCGCCGCGGGGGCATTGGCCCGGGCGACTCAAGACCATTCAACCCACGATAGGACGATATGGCCAGTATTCACATGCAATGGACGTCCCAGCAGCAGCCAATGCCCTGGGGACCCTAGGCGCAGTCTGCTGGTCTATTCAGGTCAGCCATCTCTGGCATTCTCCCGCCCGCGTGTTGGGTCTAACCGCCCGCAGCTAATCCCGCAAATCGTCATCAACTACCGCCGGCACCATGCCACGGGGCTCCAGCCCTCGATGATGATGCTCTGGGCGTGGGCTGGTGTTCCACTAGGCGTCTATAACATTGTTTCCGGCTTTAACATCGCCCTGCGCGTGCAGCCTCAGATCTTGACGCTCTTGAGCTTGGTCACCTGGATCCAGTGCTATCACTATCAAAAGGTCTCACCGTCTCCGATCTGTGAACATAGGGCCTCGGCTGACACGGCCTACAGAAATGGGCTTTGTCACGATCTCTCGCTGCAGTTGTTCCCATCGCGGCGCTCATGGCCGGCATCCAGGCGGCGCTCATCTTCGGCCTCCGCATCCCGGAGGAGCGGCACATCGACTGGCCGATGACGCTAATGGCCGCTCTCTCCGCCGCGCTGCTGGCGGCTGGGGTGCTGCGACATTACTGGGACATATGGGTGCACCGTACCGTGCGCGGCATCTCCTTCCTCTTCGTCGGCATCGACGCCGCCGGCGACGTGTTCTCGCTCTTGTCCATCTTCTTCCAGTCCACGCTGGACATCCAGGGCGTGGTCATCTACGCGACCGAGTTCGCGCTGTGGTGCGGCATCTTTGCTTGCGGCGCGTACTACAACTTGCTGCCCTGGGCGCGGAAGAAGTGGCTCGCGCCAGAACTAGCTGACCAGCCTGACGGAGGTGATGAAGCGGCGCCGGACTCGGATGGCCGGGGGGTCGGGAGCATCATGCTACATGAGACGCACTCGTCTACATCTGTCTTTCAGACCGTGTCAGCCGAAGCTGAGGGACTGCGGCCAAGAGTTATGGCATCTCTCCAGAGGAACAGCGAGCCTGGGGTCGAGCCACTCGCTTGAGCTGTGCTTGACAGGGAGAAAACGGTGATGGTCCGGGTCAGGGGGGTACCTTAGCTGCAGCGGCCCGTAATTGGGACGTTTTCGTTCGTGGTGACGTGCTATGCTTGATAATTGCCTCCTATCAAGCAGGTATCAAGGTTATATCGAAGTTGTAGTTCTTTAGAATAAGAATACCGCTTCCTCAAAGCAGTAACGAAGTCTCATCTGTTCTCTCTTCAGGACGTTTTTCTCGAACGGAAATCCCTGACTGCGTCTTCTAAACGTGCCAGATGCGGCACCGTCCTCGTGACAGCCCCGCACCAGATGCACCGTTCAGCGGTGTCGATCCAGCTCCTGCCTCAATGAGCGACCCGCAGCTGAAATGGGATTGTCGCTTTCCCTGTGCCTCCTTTACTGCTTTGCCTTCTTCCCTGCAGTTCCTCTTCATGTCTTTCTTCTTCATCGCAGCCCTTTTATCGACTCGCGAACGCCTGCTCCGTTTCCTTCCCGCAGAAGGGAGAGAGTCGAGCGAATGAGAGGCTGCGTGTGCGCATCTTGGGCAGACTGACGGCGCCTGGCCTTTTCACTCCTTGTGCTCTTCTTATGTGTGCTTCGCGAGACCCCGACAATCCAGCAGCCTTTCGTACATTGATATGAGGTTGTAATTATTCTTTGCCTTCATTTTTTTTGGCCTCGCCGAAGCTTCAGGGTCGTCCGTATTTGGCCAACAACGGTCTATCTCACCGTCCTTCTGCAGTAAGAGCGTCGACGAACTCGGAATGACAGTGGTAGGCGCGGAGGCGCCGCAATGGCGGAGCGACCATGTGTGGAAAATGCCCACATGGTTCGAGCCTTGGGTATGTCCTCGATCCCTTGCCTCTGCCCGCGTCCAGTGTTAACAAACTGACTGGTCACCGCAGCTCATCGTCTTCATCCTATTCGGCTCTATGTATGTCACCCGCAATAAGGCATACTCCATCTTCAGGCTTCGCCGGTCTCCCTACAAGCCGGTCTCCTCCCCGGGCGCTAGCACACCGCGCACGCCCCGCTCCTCCAGCAACACCGACCCCGGCCGGCCCGCGTCACGCTCCTTTCGGTCCGAGCAGCGGCAGCACCCGCTCAAACGCCGCCGTGTCCTCGGTATTTGGACGGTCACCACCCCAAACAGTTCACGGTTCGCGGCACATCCACACTCGCGGCTGCTGGCCAAGTTCCCTTTTCTTGTCGAGATGTTCTATTGGGTTATCACCCTGCTATTCTACAAGACCACCGACTTCCTGTCACGCTGGTACTACGGCGGGAGCGAGAGGCTGTGGGATGTTGCGCAGGCACACGGACTCGCACTGCTAGAGATCGAGGGCGCCGTCTTCGGGGGAGGCCAGACCGGCACGCATCGCTGGGCGGAGTGGAGGATCCATCACTGGTTCCTAAACGGCGCCGCAAACGATGACTCTAGGGGGGTAGGCTTGACGATTCTCAACCGGGTGTATGCACTGATCCATATTCCTGGCACTGTTGGGTAGGTGTCCACCACATTGCATGAATTCCCGGAGAAAAGCTGCAGCTAAGGTTCTCTTCTGCAGATTTATCGCGTACTACTACTGGGCCGCACCCAGCTTCACCCGCTTCGCCACCGTCCGCCGTACGATGACGCTGCTAAACCTGTTCGCCTTTGTCATCTTCATCCTCTACCCGTGCGCGCCGCCGCGCTTCCTCCCAGCCGAGCTTGGTTTCGTCGATACCGTTAACGGCGAGGACGCCGCCTCGATGTGGATGAGTGGCAATTTCGTCAATTATCTGGCTGCTATGCCCAGCATGCACTTCGGCTACGCGTTCGCCATCGGCTGCGTCTTCGTGCACGCGAGCGGCTTCCTGCAGTCACTGCCGGGTGGCCGGCGGAGCGGCAAGCGCCACAGCTGGACTCTGGTTCCTGGCTCTGGTCCAGAGGATGATGAGAATGAGTTGGAGAAACCGGATGTAGCTGACGCTGCCGATGGCGTGTCTCCCCCCGGTGCGGTCCGACGGGTGTGGTTCCTCTTCTTTGGGCTGTTCTACCCCTCGCTGATCCTGCTCGCCATCGTGTCGACTGCCAACCACTACTTTAGCGACGCCTTCGCCGCAGCGCTCGTGGTGCTGGTCAGCTTCTTGTGCAACCGCGTGCTGATGAACTTTCTGCCCCTCGAGGACTGGCTGCTGTGGATGTTGAGGCTGGAGAAGCCGACGCCTACGACAGGGCGGGCGTGGACGAAGGCCGAAATATAATGAAACGCTGCGGTGAGTCTATGCTTTGTTCCTCCTGTCTTCCTACGCGTGTGCTCCTGATAGCGTCTTGGGGACCGCCCTGCTTTCATATACACGATGCGGGGACGAGGAGATAGAGCAAGGGCGGCCCTGGAATTGCCGCTGGGCACGATGGCGCCGGTCCGGGCTGCGACGCGGAAGGTCCCTCCCAATGTGTAAATACAAGGTATACAGGGGACTAGAAGTAACTCGCCACTGGAAGAAAACGCGATTGAAGCTTCCTGTCTAATTAGGCTCTCTAATGAGCGAGCGAGGTATACCTGCGTCCTTGTCTAGAGGTACCCTACTCCATCTGGTCGGGCGATGTACATTCGCCGCGACACACTTCCTTACACGCCCGGTTGCAAAGGCACTTCTTGCCGACAGTACGAAAGGAGAGCCAATCAGAAGATCGGAGTGCTTCAAGGCGGGGTGGGAGTCCGGAAGAACTTTTCGGAACCTGGAAAAACTATCATTGGCCATGAATGCTTAGGTGGGGCACATTTGAGCGCACAACGGGAATTTTCATATCGCAAAGGCCGCCCCAGCGAATTTCCTTTTCGAGAGCATCACGAAGCACCCAGCGAAGAAAAGATGGCGGCCACCAAGGACACCCCCCGCACCGGCATCATTGTTGTATGTGTTCCATTGCTGTTGGAAACTATTGCGGTCCCGTATATACGTGATGGCTGACTTTGAGTACAACAGGGCAACAACAAGGGCCACGTAAGGACCACCGTCTCGCCGTCCGGTGAACTCGACTGACTTTGATTCCTCAGAAAACCACTCCCCGCGTCTCCAAGCCCCGCGTCAGCCGGTCCAAGGGCCGCCTGAGCAAGCGGACCGCCTTCGTTCGTGAGGTCGTCAAGGAGGTTGCTGGGTAGGTCTAATTCGAGCACTCGGCGAGGCGAAGAGGCGAACCGAACCCAGAGAATTGGATGTTGACGGTAATCTTGTGTGTAGTCTCGCCCCCTACGAGCGCCGCATCATCGAACTCCTCCGCAACAGCAAGGACAAGCGCGCCCGCAAGCTGGCCAAGAAGCGCCTCGGCACCTTCGGCCGCGCCAAGGCGAAGGTCGAGGACATGACCAAGGTCATTGCTGAGTCCCGCCGTGCCGGCCACTAAACGGATGCAAAATCTCAAGGCGGTGGACGATCAAGTGCGCGGAAAAGGGAAAACGGCGTTTGTACGGTTCGGTCACTGGATCTCTGAAAGATAGATCGGCAATGGAATTCGAATTCGCTACGTCCTGCGACCAGCCTTCCGTCCTCTCTGCACTACGCAAATGATGGGTTTCTTTGTGATCATTGGCTCCTACTGGATGTGACAGCCCTTGTGAAAATTAACGCTAAATTTACAGTTATGGCGGGACTTGGAGCGGGAGCCAACATATGGATCTAAAAATGGCTTGTCTGCTGCGCGACTCGAGTGTACTGACAGCTTACAGAATACCGATATCTACGACAGCGGCAAGCCGCGGCGTCCTTGCCTCGCCCTTCCATTACCAGGCCTCACATGCTCCCAATAGTATGTCATCGCGAGGAACGCGGCCAGGTCTGGGATGCACCCTTGCTCTTACTTCATCGTCGTGGACGCTCTGGGGCACTGGCCACGCGCAACTGTTCGGGCAGGAAGCGATAACCGCTCTTCTAGTACCTCACTTAGCTCTAACTGAATTCATCTATGATCTTAGGATGGGATCCAGCCGACGTGCGTTTCGTCCTCGATACGGCACGGCATAAACGACATCTCACCTACCGTGTTTCAGAAACCACTCAACCCAAGCTTTCTTAAAGACATCGAAACCTACTACAGCAGATCTTTGGCTGAGATAAGAATCATTGATGTGTTGCCCCCACGTGGGCTTATCGGCATGATCTCTATGCGTTACTCCAACGCTGAAGCAGTGCGATTTCTGCTGCGCCGCGGATGAGCCCTCTCCCGAGCGATGATATCCTAATCTGGGAAACAGCATGCATTTCCTGCGGCTACGGTTCCCGCCCTGGAGCTGTCGAACCCATCAGTGCGGCTTAGGGGCCGTTCCATGACTGTGTCAGGGTTCACGATCCTGATAACGTCGGGCAATACCATTTGTTCAATTCAACTCGACCTGCTGCCGCAGCTTACTGTCTCCGGCCACCAATGCTCGTGCTTCCCTCGAGAACACATACCCCTTATCCCTTGGCCCTGTCTAGGATATGTGCTTGACCAAGGGGTAATGGGCTAATCAGCTGGCACTGGACGTGGATGATTGACGTGATCAACGATGAGCGGAGCGTATACATTATGGAGGCCGTGACCATACCAGGCGAGTGCCCACTTCACTCGTCGACTGCTCATGATATGATGAACTGAATGCACGGTGCCAGCGGCACGCGTCGAAGCCTCCCCAGTTGAAGCCAGAGCAGGCCTCTTGCCCGTACATACACCTCTAAACCTATGGCGCTGGGTCGCCCGCTCTCCGCTGGCGGACGTTCCGTAGATGTTGGAAGCATACAGATGGATAGTATAGGAGGTAGGGACATGGCGAGCATGTCTACCGAGACGCTCACCAAGCTCAACAGTCCCGCGGCGGCCGACGTTGAAGGCCAGGGGCGAGAGCCAGTAGTGGCTAACATGGAGGACATCGCCTTGAAAACCCTCCACGTCGACGACGACCCGACTTTGAGTCCTTGGACTTTCAGGATGTTCCTGCTTGGTTGGCTTTCTCCCAATGGTGAATCTCGGGATGTCTGTTCTGACACTTCCCCACAGGCATCGGCTTGTCCTGCTTCGGTTCGGCGCTTGCGACTATCTTCCTCTTCAAGCCTCAGTCCGTCTCGGTGTCAGTCATCTTCTTGACCGTCATCAGCTACGTGGGTGGCACCGGCTTGTCCATCATAATTCCGAGAAAGGGAGCCGTTGGTCGCTGGCTCAACCCGCATAGCTTCAACTCCAAGGAGCACTTGGGCATCATCATCATGGCTAGCTCGGCCTCTTCCGCCGCGTACGCTACCGAAGTTCTTGCCACTCAGAAGCTCTACTACGATATCGTACCTAATGTCGTGGTTGCCATCCTCTTGCTCTTCTCTTCCCAACTCCTGGGCTATGGAATGGCGGGTGTCCTCAGAAACAGCCTCGTGTATCCTACGAAGATGATCTGGCCTGGAATCCTTCCCCTCAGCACCCTCGTCGAGACTCTCCACAGAGATCGAGCCGAGATGCGAGCAAAGTGGAAGTTCTTTTGGGTCATCTTCGGTGCCGTGGCCGTGTGGGAGTGGTTTCCGCAGTACATCATGCCCGTGTTGACCGGCATCAGCGTCTTCTGCCTCGCGAACCGCAATAGCCTCGTCTTTACCAACATCTTTGGCGGCTCTAACGGCAACGAGGGCCTTGGTCTTCTTGGCCTCAGTCTTGACTGGCAGTATATCGGCACGTCCTGGTGTGTGTTGCCCTTGGTGACCCTCGCAAACGGGTTCGGCGGCTACCTCATCTGCATAGCTTTGTTCGCTGGCCTGTACTACGGCAACGTGTGGGACGCGCTCAAGTACCCTTTCCTGTCTCAGCAGCTCTTTTCATCCAACTCCACCGCCGAGAGCTTCCAGGTCTACAACCAATCGGCCATCTTGAACGCAGACATGGAACTCGATGTCGCGGCCCTGCAGGCCCAGGGTCTGCCTTGGTTTTCGGCAACCAACGCGTCGTATCTGCTCACCACGAACCTTGGGGTCACGGCCACGGTTGTGCACATTCTTCTCTGGAACCGTGAAGCTGTGCGTGATGCGTTCTCCATTGGTCGTCCCGACTTCGGCAAGATGCGCCGGTACATGGCCAGGCCGGCAATGCTCTGGAAGAGGGAGCCCGAGCCGCTAACCGAGGAGAAGCTGAAGGGGCTGGACCCGCACTACCGGCAGATGCTCGTTTATCAGGAGGTCCCCTCGTGGTGGTATATGCTCGTCCTGGTCGTGTCTACGTTCGTCGCCCTCGGTTGTATCTACACGCTCGACTCGACACTTCCATGGTGGGGCTTCCTCATCGCCGTCACACTGTCCTTCCTCGCTACGCTCTTCTTCGGTGCCATGGCGGGCTTGATTGGCTTCAATGTCCCCATCACGTCGGTCATCCAACTCATAGGTGGCTACTTGCACCCGGGCAAACCCGTGGCCAACATGTACTTCGTGCTCTTCGGTGCCAATGCCCAGTCCCAGGCGCTCTTCCTCGTCAACAACCTGAAGCTAGGCCAATACGGCAAGCTGAGCCCTCGGTGTACGTTCACCGTGCAGATAATGGGAACGCTGATTGGAGCGGTTATCAATTACGCACTGATGAACTCGATCACCACGAACCAGCGGGAGATCCTGCTCAGCATTCAGGGGACCAACATCTGGTCGGGGCAGGTGATACAATCTTTCAACTCTAATGTGAGCTGCCCTCCTCCACTCTATATTTTTCTATTTCTACACTGTCGTGACAATCATTTCGCTCTCGCAATCCTTTTACCCGGGTGCGTTACTCTCGAAACGGAGAGCAGTAGTTAATAGTATCAATCTAGGCCATCGCCTTCGGCGCCCTCTCTCAGTATATGTTCAGCATCGGCCGAACCTACCAGTGGATAGTCCTTGCCTTGCCCCTTGGCTTTCTCATTCCTCTTCCTTTCTACCTGCTCCACCAACGCCTACCCCGCCTCGGTCTGAACCACATCGTTACGCCGGTCGTGTGCTGGTACCTAGGCTACCTGTCGGTCGGCATCAACTCCTCCGTGGCGCTATACTTCGCCCTCGGCTTCGCGACCCAGTTGTACGTACGACGGCGGTACCCAGAGTGGTTTCTCCGGTACAATTATCTGATGGCGGCGGCCATTGGCGGAGGTACGGAGCTGCTTGTCTTTGTCACCACATTCGCGGTGCAGGGCGCGAGCGGGAAGGCGGTAGAGTTCCCGCCGTACTGGGGGAATAATTTCCAGCAGGGGAACTACGACTACTGTGCTTTGAACCCGGCGTTGGGTTGAGGGGACCTAGGGATTCCGAGCTTGGCAGCTCAATCTTTCTTTATCTACTATCTAGTAACCGGCAGAGCCGGTGTTGTATGAGCATCACACATGGCGGCCGCCGTGGCCGTAGCGCAAGACTAGGTAGTTTAACGAGATGTTGTCGATGTGAAGAGTCTTAGTACCAAGCATCGCTAGCTGATACGGCAACCGCCGAGTGATCATATCCGTCAGTGGTTTTCCTAGCCTAATCCTCAACATAAAGCGTCGAACCTCTCCCCGGTTGCCCGTTGAGTCTACCGACTGCCTCCTCTCTTGACGTTTAACCGGAAGTCCTGAGTGCTTCCAAGATATTAAGCATATGAGTCGTACTTTTGAAAAAGAGAAGGGTGTGGAACTAGAGTGAGTCTTCTTCTTAGGCGCCGGCTTGTAATAATAGTATCAATTGCAGATTACGGTGATGCTATATTAACAATGCGAGATTTGACTTAGCCACGAATACGCGGTTATATCGGACTGTGGTCGCCCTCTTCACTGTCATGTGCACATGGGACAAGGAGAGCAGTCCGGGATTATCTCCGTGCATCCTGGTATTACACAAGACAAGCCTCCTACTTTTAATGCACGTCATTTGATCTAAAACCATGAGGGCGTTGGAATATGTGGTAGGCAATCTTCTAACAATCTAAGGCAGTGTACTCTGCGGAACCGCCCATGCACTTTCGTCGTAATTCTTCGGCCAAATCCCGTTCTTGCCAGGAGCAATGATACCCTTTGGATCAAGCGCGTTCTTGATGGCCACATTTAGTCTCATCTGTGCGTTGTCGTTGAAGTTATACGTCTGCGCAATCTGATCCATGAGGGCAAGGTGAGTGCGGTATTCACCCCAACCGCGCTTTGCAGCATCGTCAACCAGAGTTGTGATGAGCCAGTGCGCGCGGCGACAAGACTCCGCATCTTTCCTATCAAACACAATGCAAACAATATGATGCATCTCCCGCATGCCGATAACGAAGGTGCCAATGAAGTCGAAGCCGGCTTCCTCACACCTTTGTCTTGTGACCTTGTATTGGGCATCGGCATCGTCACCACTAACCTTTGCAATCGGTGAGAAGAAGAGGTGTGCACCATTTGGAAGCCAGTCGACCCATTTGAGCTCCGTCGTTGTGGGAACTCCTTGGAGCGTAAGATTCCTGGTTTGAAGCACAACATTGTCAGGCATGTCCTCGGGGAAGTAGAATTTGGCTCCTGGAATGGCTGAAAAGGCCTTTTTAACCACCTCCCACATTGCCGCACGTATCGGCTCTGGACCGTACAGGGCGCCGTAAAAGTTCCATCGGCCAAGGCCAAGTCTTTTCGCGATGGCATCTAACTCTGCGTCGTTCAAAGGGTCAGTCGATGAGGTATATTCCGTGCGCGTCCCCTGGAAAAAAGTCAGATATGCAGTCGAACATTGTGTTTCCGAGCCATGCCCACTCCTTGTATTCTGTTCGAAGCCTGACAATTGTGAGGGTAGAGTGACGACTTACCATCACGGCAGCATCTAGAAGTATGTGCCTTATAGTCGGTACATTCTGCAACACCATTGACAAACGCAGTGGCCGAATTATATCAACAGCTTGGTGCAGGTCCTCATCCCGCGGTATTGTGATCAAGTAACTCTGGTATCCTCCAGGGTTGGCCATCAGCCAGATGCCCATCTTCACGACAATCCCCAAAGAGGATTGCGAGAATATGCCATCGTTATAAGGCCCAAAACCGTAGTTAAAGAGCTGCCAAGTCTGATTTGGTTCCTGCTCATGCGGCGGTGCATTCGGGTCGGCGTTAGGATTCGGCAGAGCGCCCATACCCTGCAAGATTTAGCTGGATTGCTCTATGAAGCGAAACTGTAGAGACGCTCGCGGTTGAGAATATGTCTCCTGTAGTCATGGGAAAAGCAGTAGCAGTTGGTATACTTCAATGAAAGCCACATACAGTTCGGATAAGAGTACCATCGGGTAGAATAACTATGAAAAGGTCAGGCCGACAGCTTATAGAAGAGAAGAGTACCATACAAACCTTCCATTCCGCAATGCATCATCCAGTGATCCCCTGTTTCTTCTGTGAGCTAAATTATACACCATTTGTTAATCAGAGTCTTCTTACCATATGGGGTGTATCCCACGCCTCGCTCAACCGTATTGCCCAGAACAGATCCTCCACCAAGATCTGGAACATCTATCCAAAGCTTGTCGCGAAGGCCGTGCTCGACCAGGTAGTTGTGAAGATCGGAAAAGGTCACGCCTGGTTCGACCAGAGCGTATGCCCCTTCGACATCGACCTTGAGAACCTTGTTCATATGCCTGCCCAGATCCATGCCAATGGATCCAGGAACTCGGGGTGCAGCACCACCATATCCGACGTTCCGGCCGATTGAGAAAGGCCACAGAGGAATCTCGAACTCATTGCATAGTTTGACAATTGACTGAGCCTCTGGGACACCACGAGGCGCAATCACTGCTGAGGAGACGAAGTACTCTTTACCAACAATATGAAACATGTCGTGGGCCTTGCCCGGGTCGAGGTAATCCTCATGGCTCAATTCTTCAGATTTGGAAATGATAGTGACGTTCTCATCTCCACAAATTTTGCTGGCGCGCAAGGTGAACTCCTTGAAGATGTCGAAGGAGACACCTGGAGGAAGGCAGAGTGGCTGGCCATTACTCCGAGGTGCCTCACTGTTGGGTCGCCGGGAAGCTGTAGCAGGGGTGATGTTTTGACTCTCCACTCGGCTCTCCAACTGTACCTTCTCCATTGCAAATGGCAAATGTAGTACAAGGGATTTTGAGACAACGTTTACAATAGTTGAATGTTTTGACAGCGATACCGACGTAGGGAGGTTGGTGGTAAGTAGGAAAGATCAACCTGGATGCTTCACTTTGTCTGAGGATTATGTTTCTCCGGGACCCAGAGTAAGACCCGGTGCTAATATAGTAATGGCCGATTATCGACTCATCGGGATGATCATCATTCCGAGAGAGAAGAACATGCGGGGGTGGGGAGTTGTCCGAACTGCGGAGAGATGACACACATCTGGGGTAAATATGTAACTACTTGATGCCGGGTCATCGCACCTGAGAGGGTGCATGCGGCGGTCTATCTGTACGGTGTATCTGTACTACGTGCGTAATCTGACCTACCTACAGCCAGATTGTCTTCTACACTGTAATCACCCGGAGCCTAGTTTTTCCTTCTCTTTGTATGTGAACAGTCCGTTCTTAGAGGTACCTGCAGGGACCACCTGTATCACGCCCTGTCGACCAAGACGTCTGCTCTACACAGTGCGAGTGATTCCCGCAGAAACTGCCTCAGCCTTCCCCTGATTTCTTTATTCAGTAACAGGCTAAGCCACTTGTGGAACTGCTGCTGATGCAGTCACGCTGTGTGATATGGCTTGGGAAGATGGTGTTCTCCCGTAGTTCTATGTATTGTCTTGTTCTCCTCCTGCCACTTAGCCAGGGGCGGTGGACGTTCCACCACACCCATACTAGATCGACGCCGCAGTTACCGCCCCAGTCATCTCCCCGGCGAGAAACTGGCCTTCCAGAGAGGGGTTGGTATAAGTGGTCAATCCGTTAGGCGTGAAATCTCTCAGCGGTGGATACGCAGCGCGAGCCTTTGGTAGCTAGCTCGTTAGCGCACTTCTTGTCCTTCGCGTCCCCTACCTTCACTTTGCGCGGTACCTTGGAGTTGTCTACGAGCACAGCCTACTTGACCGCTACTGTGACCGACCTCGCTAACATCCACGGTTGAGAACTGCTGAAGTACGTCTGGACGTCGCACTGTCATGGCTGCCTCCCTGGCTATCTCGGGTTAAACCCGTAGCTTCGGGAAACACTGTACCTCAAGTCAAGGATGTAATAGAATTGACTGACAGCATGCGGCGTTCAACGCTCAGCGGCAGGATCATATATGTGATGAGTACCTATTCTGACACAGGCAATAGGAAAATCACATTATCCTGTCATCCCCTCCCTTTCTGTTATTTTAATCTGCCATATTTGTTTTCCAATAACCATCACTGCTTCGCATGCCTCCTAGTGATCTTGATTGGAAAGTCTTGTGGGAATGCAAACCACTGAGTCCTGGTTTCCCACGGCCGCTCTGGCCTGATAAACTCTGCATCAAAATTTTTGAAAAACTGCGAGACATATTTGTACATCTCTACTGTGGCGAGATTCTTGCCCACGCAGCTCCTACTACCCATGCCGAACTATATAGCAGTCAATGAAACGCTTGTTTTGATACGAATGTAAGTACGACTTACTGTAGTCAAATGCAAGCTCTGATGTTTGATACGTTCCTCATCTTTGGGGCTTCTAGCAATCCACCGCTCAGGTCGGTAAAGGTCGGCGTCGGGTCCGAAAATTTCCTTGGACCGGTTCATGGTTCGTGGGCTGATTCCACAGATTGTACCCTGTGGCACAAAATGGGGCCCAAGCTGGACCCCGTCGCGGGGAGCTAGACGTGGAAGCTGGTACTGAATCGAAGGATGCAGACGAGTGCTCTCAGTGATGACCGCCGAAAGGTATGGGAGCTTTTCGAGTTCTTTGAAAGTCAATTCGCGCCCGTCTTTCTCTAGTCCTAGGTCGAGATAAGCCTGGTCAAGCTCATGCTGTAATATCTGTTTGACACCAGGATTGGCAATAACATTGCCAAGATTTGCAAGAATACCAATAGCCGTAGTATCTAGAGGATTCCATCAGGAACTGCCAAGATAAGAAGTCGATACAAACAAGAAGAGAGAATGCTTGCAGTGGCCGGAGGGCTCTCGGTCTCTATAGTACGTACCAGCACCAGCACTGCGCGGTTACCGTCAGCAGTTCATCTCAGATACAAGAAGGCGCAACACAGAAGGCACGTACCCCAAGATGTTCACACCTTCAATCATGACATCTCCCTTCTTCACTGGCTGTCCAACGGGGTCCTTGGCTTCGACAAAATGCTGAAGCATATCTCTTCGTGCATCGCCCAAGCCGTTACACATCCGCTCGTCGACTCTGCGCTCAAGCCATTCTAAGAAAACGTCAAATGCATTGAGCCTGTCGCCGCCAAAGTGTTTGACCAACCACTTTGAAACGGGGTTGTTGAACCAGAAGGTCTGTAATGGTACGTTTCCCATATTGGCCATAACCCAAAATCCATCGTGTATGGACCGTATGATGCCGTTGACATCCCTTCCCTCCTCGAGAAATCCAATCATCCCACCCATAGCGAGTTGTCCAACGACATCAAATGTGAAGTAATTGGCCCACTTGTCGATATACACAACTTCTTGCTTGTCTGCGAACTCGGTGAGTCGTTTCAGGTTTAGGGCGAGGACTTCCTGCACGAGTGGCTCCATAGACAGAATCGCAGTCATGGAGTAAGCACTTGAGACCCTTGAGCGAAGGTGGCGGTGTACCTTGATGTCGGTCGCAGCGAAGAAGCTAATGGTCATATTCGGGACAGTCCACGTGTCGTACCAACTCGTCTTTCGGCTCAACTGTCAGCTCGGCACACATTTTCAGCAGCAAACAGTACCTTGAGGATCTGCTTTCCATGCCCGTATAGACTCTTCAGCCCAGCTTCGTCAACAAAGCTGATTTCGTTGGGAGCAATTCGCACAACGTTGCCGTACTTTGCATGTAGATCAAGGCACTCATCATGCCAAGTGCCACGAAAGTACTTGTGATTCCTCCAGGATTGGCCAAGCTTTGCTGGAAATGGCCCAGGGATCTTGCGTAGCGGATGGAAGTAGACGTTGTACGTTGCATTAAACACCGAGTAGGCCAAGACAAGTAATATGAAGTTCCTTAGTGTTATGTATTTCCCCAACTGATAAATGCTCGGCGAAGTCTCATCAGACTCGGCATAAGGAGGGAAGGCACGACAAGGGATGTTAGAAACCATTGTTGTTTGTTGTTTCGAAGTCAAGGATCTAGTTGACGATCTCGAGATGCAATCAAGTCCCAAAGTCAAGTAAGCTGGAGAGCCACACAGACCAGCTTAGAGACACAATCTACGAGGATTGATATACTCATCATCGAGAATGCAGGCGGTGTATATACACCCGGTCGGTGGTTATCAAGGGCTTCATTTAGTTGAGGACGTTCGGAGTCCCGGAAATCAGTCACCTTTATTGGCTAGTCCTAGGGCAGATAGTCCGTCATCCGCACTGTGCCCCGAGATGCCGGATCATCGGGTGCCACCGCACATTATTCACGCTCTGTCTAGAATAGTTCCCACTACCGTCTAAGCGCCACCATTCCGACTCAGCGCGGTACTGTCCTCACAGGGTTGCCGGCGGTGGGGAAATTCCCGCCAGGTTGCGGGGAAGTGTAAATCCTAAACCCCCTTAAACCCCCCACCCCCCTTGGCGGGCGCTTCTCCCCCTTCAGAAGCTTGCAGCATCACCAAGCAACCCCATGGGGACGGCCTTGGCATTTCTTGCTTACCCCGCAGCCCCATCATCCGACTGGTGCTGTTACGTCTTCAGCTTCGGCATAGTGACCGTCCCCGACTTCCGGAGTCAGAGTTTCCCCGCGATACTTCCGAAAACACTCCTTTTTTACTGCAGTCACCGTCAAAGGGTGTAGTTCGTTCTAAGACTCAGATTCCTGAAGTGTAGGATTCACTTACTTGGTCTTTTCCTCCATGATTTGATCTATTGGTTAAGGGGCGCCTTGAGGGATGGATTCTACTCAGTTTCGGTGTCGGACCTGTCTCCGCTCGTTCACTCGACTGGGTAAGTAGTACTAGATGCTGTCGCATTTGTCGACATGAGACCTGATACTCAATCGTAGAGCATCTTGATCGACACCTACTTTCTCGTCAGTAATTTCGCAGCCCCTGAGCACACGCCCCTCCGCCGTCGTCACACCCTAACACCTTCGAAAGATACCGAGAACAGCGCGTTTCAATGCAATTTCTGTTTTATGAGATTCAAGCGAAGGTACGTCAGACTTCACTGTCCGTACTGCCTACAGGAACCCTGATCTGAGCTAGAGATGTGCTCATCCGCCATTGGAGGACCTGTAGAGCACGCCTGGACACCGGACAGTCAATTCCGAGTCTATCCCGGCAAAAGCGAGGGAGGAAGCAGATCGCGTGCGACCGCTGTGCTCAAAAGAAACGAGGTTGCAATCAGACCCTGCCCTGCGATGGCTGTGTCCAGCATGGCCAAGAATGTAGCTACCTTCGATTCTTTTCAGGTGCTGAAAATCAGCACTCCGAAGTGCTCCAGCCAGCTACGGACGACAAGCTACTACCATCGCCTACTGAGCTAACAATCGATATGTTCACTCTCGGAGAAGATACGTTTTGGATGGAGCCGATGGATCAAGTCTCACGTCGAAGAACAGCTGATGGCCAGTCCAGCGAGCCATCTTCCCGAGACGATGCCGTGCCCTCACCTCTTGCATTTGACAGTCCTTCAGTGTTGTCGCTACCATCGACGAAATCTCTGGGCATCCAAACTATGTTGTGGCCTACAGCGATGCCGTGGAACTTGGATATCACCCATGGCTTGAATTCGCCGTTGAGGGCTTTTCCCAGGCCAAAATTCGCGTTCCTGGCCAGGTTCACCTCAACCAACGGGATAGCTAACTCATTCGACTGTGGCAATCCTAAGCAGCGCAAGCAAGTCATTTTGGGACTGACGCAGTTTGGGAAGCCCGCAAGTGGCGTCCAAGTGGCTGCAACAAGCGATTCGACTTCACACACTTTGCCCTTCGACTTCGATCTGGAGCTCGAATCATTGCATAGCCACGAGTCTACCCTATTTTCACCAGCCCGGAGCGAACTAATATGGCCGAATATGCTAAACAACACCTTTAGTGTCACCGACACGCCATATGCCGACGTATCTCATGAGCTGGGCTCCATTAGTTTGGCGGAGAGAACCCCCGAGATTGTCAGGGGAATCCAAGAAGTAGTCCAGTACAAGACGCGGAAGAGTCCAATCAAAATCACTTGGTCTCCTTCAAGAGAACTTCTTTGCTACCGCTTTTTTTCTCCAGAGAATCTTGAAAGGTTCTTGATTGCGTTCTGGGCTATTTGGTATCCCAACTGGCCGGTCTTACACAAGCCAACCTTCATTGCTGCTAAGAAACCCGCGACGCTCCTCGCTGCGATGTCACTCATTGGGGCGTCTCTCACCTCAGAGAAGACGGATCGCGACCAAGCTATGGTATGGGCAGATGCGGTGGAGGAATGGGTCTTCAGTGACGATCTCTTCTGCGACAGCAACATCCCCCAGACGGATGATGAGTTTGAACAGTCCAGTGTCGAAGCTCGTTTAAATGCTCTGAGAGCTGCCTACTCCACAGTCCTCCTGTTGACATGGGAAGGATCTGAAGAGCAGAAAAAAAGAGCTCGTAGAACACGATTTTCGCAAGTTATTGCGGTTGCGCGCAGCTTTCGGTTCTCAGCCGCGACGCACGAGCCCCTCGTCAGATACAGTACTTCGAATGACCATTCTCGAAGTTGGAAGTCGTTCATATTGAGGGAAGAATTGATTCGGACGCTCACGTACGTTTTTTTGCTCGACTGCAGCTACGTCATGTTCAACAATTGTGTCCCACGAATGACTACCTATGAGCTCCAGTTGAATCTGGCGAGTCCGGAGGTATGCTTTCAAGCAGAAAGTCTCGAAGCTTGGCTTCAAAGTTTGGCCGTATGGTCGAACAGTCGCATCGGCCAACGACTGCCCTTGTTGAGCGACATCATTGAGGCGGTGACAACGGTTCAACCCTCGTATGACGACTGGGTTATGCTGCAGCAGATGAGTTCATTGAATCTTTTCACAGTCGTAAGCGGTAAGTTACACGGCGAGTAGCCTTGGACTCTATGGAAGAAGAAGAATCTTATTATCAGGAAGACACTCACCACTAACACTGAGCCAGCGTTCCACAATTTAATCTTCCATCATCACTCTGGCCCGGCGCATTCCATCGAAGTCTTTCCAATCACTCAGGGCCTTGCGAATTGGAGGAAACTGTGGCTCTCGCGTCAATCGATCTTGGAGCTTTCTGATCTTTTTCCAACGGACTCTCGTGGCGCGTGGATGAGAGTAGGATTCATGAGACACGCTCAAGAGTTCTGGCGCCTGGCCTATATTATCTACAAACAACCATTGTATATGCAGCGTTTGAAGATAGATGGGAATCGGGGACCAGGCACTTCATTGAGAAAGGGATTCTTGGAAGTTTTCGACGACTCTGACATGGGACAAGTCCACGATTTGATAATGCGCTTCCAAGATTTAAGCTTCGGCGAGGAAGATTTGACTACGACATGAACTTCAGGTTTCCGATTACGCGGGATCAAACCATGTCTGATCTGGTCCTTTGTACATTCAAACGACTTCACCCTATGCACGGCTGTTGGATAGAGCTGTACAGGCATCGAGTATTAGTCGATCTAGCACGTTATAAAGGACGGGTGTTATCATGTACTCCGTAATATGAATGTTGCCCACTATCGGAACGCATCTTCTCAGTGTGAAGAGATCTAGCTTATTGCCTCGATACCTCCTTATCAAGGAACTCGATTGCTCTCTTCAGGCTGTCAACTGCAGGTGAGTTGGAGTCTCCTGACGAGACTGATTCGATGTCGATGCGGCCGAGAGCTACGTCGAAGCCGTGCTGCGCGTCGACCGGGAATTCGGTAGTAACTTGGGTGCCAGCCTTCTTCAGCTTCTCCGCAGCAGATTCGCTCAAAATGAATGGTACGCCGGTGTCATTCTTGCCGTGCAAAAGAAATACAGGTGGCAAACCACGTGTGTAGTCAAAGGCGTCAACGAAGAGCCTTTGTGCGGACTCTGGGATAGCATCGCGGCCGTTTGCGGCAATCTCCTGGCTCAGACCGGCGATTCCAGTTGCAAAATCGGGAACCAGCGCCTCGAGATGCAAGGTCAAGATGAAAACGAAACGCGCATCTTGCTTCATGTCCTCTGGCCATGGATATCCTGAGAGAGGTATCGTCCCTTTCTCATTTGCGTGAGGGAACCGCTCCAGAATTGGGGCAGTCTCCATTGGCGGAATGCCCAGGATACCCTCACCCTTGGTGGTATAGCGCTCGTTGGAAAGATCCAAAAGGCCGTAGAGTGAAACAACAGCACATGGCGGGCGTTTTGCCAGCGCCGCCGTGGTCAACGCAAGATACGCCCCGGCACTAGATCCCGCTAGGACTATGGGTCCTAACGGAATGCCTAGACATGTCCCCAAGTAGTCCGCAACCCAGTTATACGCATCAAGCGCATCGTCGACAGATTCGTGTGCTGTGCACTCTGGCAGCAGCCGATAGTCAGGGGAAACGAAGATCCATTTGCGTGCGACGCAAGCCTGGATCAACCAGTATGGAGGAATACTGTATCGATCTCCTACAACCTGCCGGAGCGTCGTGGTCAGAGAATACGAACGCGCAGAGGAATAGGCAACTAATAACGTACCAGGAAGCCGCCATGATAGTGGACCACAATCGGTGTCGGCGATGAATGTCTGACTAGGGGACTGAGCACGTCCAACTTGATATCGATGCCATCAGAAGTTTTGAAAGTAAACGTCTTGGATTCATAACCATCAAATCCTGAAAGTGAGGTTGACGCCATGCCATGCTATGCACTAGACCTAGTGCCAAGAAAACCTATTGAATCTTTATCCAGTGTGTTCTGCGCAAGTTGGTCAAATGGCGGTCTTGAGAGTCATGTCATGGGTCATGCCACGGAAATCACGCGGCGGTATTCATGCCAAAGCGGGTTTAGGCCAGTTTTCAAGAATAGCCAACCGATGGTTGGTGTGAAACTGCAAGCCCGATGATCGTCCACAGTGCTCATTTTGGGTCGGCTCATGTACTCAAACTCTGGGTAGTGAAGCTTCTCTACGCTGAGAGGTTAACAAACCACCCCCACATTGTAATAGGTGGCGTAATGAGGGGTTATGGCTGTCGCGATATCACCGACCTTGGCGCTTGCGGCTTGGGAATTTGTCCACCCCCGCCCCTAACGGCGATCAAGGATTTGTGACTTATTGGAGCGGGGATTGGCAAAAGGGTGTCTAGTCTTTTGAGATGTCAGAAGCGCCCAGAGTGGGGAAAAGGCCGCTAGCCTCGTTGCAAGGGGGCCTTTGGGAGGTCACATCGGAGCAATCAATGGCCTAGAGAGGTGTCGCTCCATATCGAGTCTATGACACCCAGATTACTATGCAAAGGAGGTAGGTACTCTTCGTATACATTGATATTCGGCCACAGTCGAAAGGCCGACATTAGTAAGGCAGGCTATGAAACATTTGCTACCATTCAGAGAAACAGAGCATATATGTCTGCTCAGGTTGTGATGTGAGCTGGGGAGACTGTCACAATACAACCTGAAAAGTTCAATATTCCATCATTCCCGCTTTTTTGTTGAAGCTAGGCCATCAATGAAAGACTTCTATACTTTCACCAATATCATTGGCGGGCAACCGAGATTAGGCAATAACAAATGTCGTGGAGTTGACCCGTCCACCAAGAAACCGCTCTGGGACGTCCCTGTGGCATCTGAGCAGGACCTCGAGGATGCTGTAGCTTCAGCTAGAGAATCTTTCGCCTCCTGGTCTAGGTCATCATGGGAACATCGCCGACAACAGCTTCTGCTAGCACGTGAGACTTTACTTGCCAACAAGGGCCAGATGGCTGAGCTGGTCACCAAGGAAGGTGGCAAACCAGTAAGTACCAAACCAAAAGAGCTGCTCGATTTGGCGCTGACTGGTTTCTCAGATTCAGTTTGCATACCTTGAGATAGAGCATGCTGCCAACTTCATAGAATTCAATGGTACGCTTGTCAGCGTGTCTACAATGCTGTTGTGGCGGTGGCTGAATCTAGGCAGCAAACCAGCTAGCCTTTGAGGAGCGTCTGGTTCAAGACGATGCCGAGTTGAAGCTAACAGTTGTCCGCAAGCCGATCGGTGTTGTGGCAGCTATATGTCCTTGGAACTATCCGCTTGTTCTTGCCATGGGAAAGATCGCCGCAAGTTTGATCACTGGTAACTGCGTCATTGTCAAGCCCTCACCGTTTACACCATACTCTATCCTGAAGTTCACTGAGCTCGTTCATGATCTGTTCCCAGAGGGTGTCCTCCAAGCGCTGAACGGAGACGAAAGCTTAGGTCCTAGACTTTGTGCCCATTCCGGCGTCGACAAGATCAGTTTTACTGGTTCGACCGCCACTGGCAAGAAAATCGCCGCTTCCGCAGCCAGGTCTCTAAAAAGCGTCACGTTAGAGCTTGGGGGAAACAACGCGAGTATCGTCTATCCAGACATAGACCCCGAAATCGTGGCCCCTCAGATAGCGTTGGGTTCGTTCCTCAACTCAGGGCAGTTATGTGTTGCGAGCAAGCGAGTCTATGTTCACGACGACATCTTCGACAAGTTCCTCAAAGTCATGGTCGAGACTGTGAAACAGTGGAAAATTGCTCCCACCTCGACTCTCGAAAACGGTATAACGCTGGGTCCTATCCAGAATGAAATGCAATACAATATCGTCAAACAGTTCTTTCAGAGCGGCATTGAGAACGGACATCGATTCGCCGTAGGAGGGGATATTGATGAGTCTGGCGAGAATTTCATCATAAAACCCACAATCGTCAACAACCCTCCGGATGATTCTCTAGTTGTCACAGGCGAGGCTTTTGGTATGCGTCCGCGATCTTAGTGTTGATGTGTGACTTACATCGTCCTAAAGGTCCGATAGTCCCTGTATTGAGATGGAGCGACGAAGAGGACGTAATTCGACGCGCCAACGACACTCCTACTGGATTGGGAGGTGCGGTATGGTCTAATGATATCGATCGCGCTCGAGCGACGGCAGATCGCATAGAAGCTGGCACCGTGTGGATCAATTCCTTCGAGAGGCCGCTGCCACAAGCCCATCTAAATGGGTACAAGCAGAGCGGATTAGGCGGCGAATGGGGACAGGAAGGTCTCCTGGCCTACTCCAAACCTCAGGTGATCCACTGCTACAAGGCCCCAGTCTCCGCGGAATGCGGCGGTGAGCGATAACGACGCGATATGGATTTGCAGGCCTCCGGATATTGGTCTTAAGTTCATGGCCTTGTCGAACAGAATTCAGGGGGCCCGGGCAGTCCTCGAGCGTAGGTGCAAGGCGCAGAGATACCGAAGAGGCACTCGCTTAAGGCCCCGCGTCTCAGTTATTATGGTGTTGTTTTACGGGGCTTGTATTATATTCACTTAGCGGTGTCTCCAGACTCTAAGCTAATGACTTGATGGGTCGTATGTGTAGGACATTGGCCAGGCCTGCAACAATGAATCGGCAAGCTGAAGCTTAGAAGTCATCTAAATAATACACTTGGTGCCTCCATATCCTTCCCTTTCCCTGTGAATATATCAATTTACTTACCGTTACCCTTAGCCGACTATAGTAAAACAAACTTAAGAAAGAAGCTTGGTAAGTCAGAAGGAACATCTAAGTGGACCTATTAGCCTAAACAAAGTGGCGTAGATACCACGGTTACAAGCGTCTGGATTCTTTTCATATAGCACCTACCCCGTCAATCCGGCTAACTGGACCGGATAAAGAAAGTTGCCGCGAGGACTTTTCACCCTGTGTAGCCTCATTAAGTTTAAAGTAGAGACGTGGGTGGTTGTGTGTTGTGCGGTCAGTATTTCCAGCTGGACGGGACGGGACATCCCTATAAAACAGCCGGTTACTCCGCTTCCTCCATATTGCAGATACACCCACTGCTATATATAGGTACTGCTGAGAATCTTTCTGATGGAACGTGATGATTCCTGGTTCCTGGTCCCTCGTCGTGAAATCGTTGCTCTAGTGTATGTTTATAATTACCCACCACTCCTTTGGCTCATTCGGCCTTCTGATCCCCTGGAAGCATTCCTCAGATCGCCTTCCTCCCGTGTACTCGCAGTGAACATGCTACCATCTCTTTTCATATGCTCTCTGGTTCTTTCAACTGGGGTCTCAGCACAGGGATGGAGGTGGAGGACGAGAAGACCTCCGTTTTCCCCCACGCCCACTCCTCCACATTCTGGGGCACCTCATACCACCTACTACCCCGGTGGTACTCAAAGCATCTATGGACAGTGTAGGCTTGTTTGAGAACTCTTATAAGGCTCTGTACTGATGGACCTGTTTTCAAGGTGGCGGAAATAACTGGGACGGCCCCACTGCCTGCCCTACGAGCGCATACTGCAAGGGCAACGCAGACAAGTGAGTCTTTAATTACTCTCCCAGTACCATACTTAACCCTCAGGCTAAAGCTTCTCCAGCCCCTGGTATTCGCAGTGCCTTCCCCTTGCGGACGGCGGTCAGAATGGCGGCGGTGGCAGTGGAGACAATGGTGGCGGCGGCTCCGTCGTGACACGGACACTCACCACTATCTTCAGCGTCGGAGGCCCAACGCCGACCATCGTTTCTACGTACATCACATACGTGACGTCAATCGTCACGCCCACACCCGTCATCATTTCTACCACTATAACCCTGATACCAGACCAGCCTGTTACGCCGAAGGTGTAAGGATACCGCTCGACAGGTGAAGACAGGTAAAGACAGCCACGCTCGAGGGTTCACCACAGTATAATGATATGCGGATAGGCTTCTGGAGAGGGATATCGTGTACGGAGTCAACGACCTATTGGACGAGCAGAAAGGTCCACCTGCAGCGTGCAAAGTGTGCCAGGGAGGGGTCCAGGCGAACCTGGACGAGGAAAAAGTGAAGATAGCAAAGCATCGGTAAACGGTGGAAGCCGGGCCCTCCCAGCCGGGAGCCGAAAACAGGGCCGAAGCCAGGGTTAAGGACCCTTGCAGGGATGTGTGGCCCTAAAAGTCGGCCCTTCAGCCCAGACTCAGCTGTTACCCAGCACGGCTTAGTCATTGCTCGGCGACCGCTCAGCGGCAGCTCAGCAGCGGGAACTCAGCTCTGTATCCGAAAACGAGGTTTGGTGGGCTCAAGTTTCGTGTCTGTGTGAGACGGTTTGGTAATGAGGGATACGGGTTGCTTCCTATTCATATGCCTAAGAGTTGAAAGCCCTTAATTCTATCTTAGTACGGATAGCTAAAGAGAATGAAAACAAAAGGCGCCGCTAGCCTTGAGTACGTAGTAGTCCACTGCACAAAGACTCTCCCATATCCACATCCAGAGTGATGACTACGAATCGAATATAAGCATCAAAACATCGGGGTTTCTAGATGGATACTTCGCTCGTGCTCTCTGCCAACCTGGAGCCCTTGAAGTCGACTTCTCGCCCCTTCATGTCCAGGTCCTGCATCCGAACAAGACTTTGCTCATCATTGTCGCCATACTGTACTGTATATGTCCTCTGTTGGTAAATAACACCCGACCTCGACTCCCTCCCATTTTGTTCATTTTCTGGCATTTGGCCATCCGTGCCCGCCCTGCTGCGACCTTTTGATCTTGGTCCGCCCCGGCTGCCTGACTTGTAGTAATTGTTGTTGTTGCTCGCGTACGTGCTGCTACCCAGAGCAGGGAACACTCGAACAATAATGAGCCGCAGTGCTGGCATGCAGGTGCAGATTATGCCCACGTTGATCTCGACAACAGACCAGTTTGTCACATTCCAGTAATCCCATGAGGGATTCTGTGTGTTGGCGAAGCTGACAAGAGACTTTAGTCGGAGTATGCTGACAACAGTGACACTGGAGCAGTATGTTAGCTGGAGGGCTTCTTGTTACAACCGATCTTCTAGACTTACAAAGCTCCGACACAAAACATCAATCCAACACCAGCCTTCTTCTTCCAATGCATGTGTAGTTTCCGGAGTTGGGACAGCGGAATAGCAAGCATCCAAAAGTCGAGCACAATGCTGACAGCCGCGTTCGCCCATGCGATACCATTAATGCTGAGACATTTCCCCTGGTGCTCACCGTCCCACTTAGTCCAGACGAAGCTGACGGGCTGGCACTGAAAGATGCCAAGGACGACGAACAGGGCCCCAAAAACGGCATTGAAAGCGATTGTGCCCCAAAGAAGCCGTTTTATTAGCCGATCGGGAAATATCTTCAGATAGAAGAATAACAAGGCCATCTTCAGCAGAGTAACCTGCAAGAAGTAGAGCACGGTCATGATGTAGAAGAACTCTCCGAAGCGGGTGATTTGGCCGAAGGTGAGTGTCCATATGTCTCTTCCCAGTCCATTAGGGATCGTTCCACGGGTGGCAACGATGGTGCTCGGAAGTCCCGAGAAGAAGGTGGTGAGAACGGCCCAGTCGTCCCAGCCCAGTCCAACTTTTGCAACTAGGGCTTTGAAGCCGATCCTAATTAAAATCGTCACTCCAGATATTACTCCAAAGGTCACCGTAATTATATAAGACTCCTGGGACTTAGTCCGCACTGGGGCCTGGCACACCGTCTGTGTCACGTTCTTGGTAACTTCTCGCGTCAGATCACTACCTAGAATCAAGGGTAGAAGGGGACCATCATACACAAAGCCTGCTTAATCGTACAGTTCTGCGATACGCAGGCAGCGACATTGGTCTGCAGAGGCGCATCTGTGCAGACGCACGTCTGATTCGTGATAGCACATGGAGACTCCTCGATTCCCGCCACGAGGCAGGTTAGCTGGACCGCTGTTAGTCTTTTCTCTCGCGCGACTCGGAGGTGAGCGAGGCATACTGCACAGCTTGGGAGTGTTGCCAGAAGCGCAGCTGAAGACGATGAAGACGACGACGAAGAGTCCTGAGCCAGTGTGCATGACGACGCCGCTAGCAGCAACGCCACGACGAGTGGGAAGAGTGCCCTCATAATGGGAACTCGCAATACATCTGGCCAGAGGCTCACATCGATTTGCGCCCGGCAGATCTGGACGGCGTGAAGAAAGTTCTGGGGCAAGATCAGCGGCATTTACAAACCATGCCTTCATACTTAAATTACTGTTTATGGGAGTGGCCCGGGCCGCATCGTTTCGGTACAAGTCCTTTGTCCCGAGTGCGTAATCCTCAGGGTTACACTTTGTATGACTCGGTGTCTCACTTGGTTGACCTCGTTCCGGTGCCATGTGGTGGTAGCCGGGGTGGGTAGGCACTACTATCTGCGGAGCTGTGGTTCCCTCTCGGGCAACTTCTAGGGGCCCAAGACACTTTCTAGGCAAGAGATGCCTGCCTTAATAGACATAGTATATTCCATGCTTCGAGCGGATCTCGTCTGCTGTACTATGGTAGAACATTTGTTCGGTGGCGGAAAACAGCACCAAACTCATTTTCTCCGTGGAGGTGCAGGATGGAATGGCACCATCCTTCGCTAGCACCGGTTGCCGGCCGCCGGATTTGCCGTGTTTCGCCCGATCTTTTCCTTCAAGCATTCACGGCAGCTAGTTGAGCAGCTAGTTGAGCAGCCGAGCGGCAAACGAGAAGATATACGGCGATTCCCAAGGGATTCTTACGGCATGGTAAGCTGTCTATGGTCGCCCAAGTCGCCCAGGTTGCTCGGGGCTGTCCAGGTTTGCTCCCAACGATTCTACTTGTCAATGTTTATCAAAAAGGAAACCGCAGCGCAGCGAGACAAACCGCGGGGGACGAGAAGGGTTCCTGAGGCGCAGACCCAGGTCCAGGTGGATATCATCGAAGTTGGGTCCCGAACGTTTCGCTTAGCAGTAGCCCCTGAATGCCGCGAGGGGATGCATGTCCCTGCTACCCAATCAATTCGATCGTGACCCACACGGTTGGAAGCCACTGGTAGGGGAAGAGGCGAGATATCATTGCGTGTACTTTGTATCGATCTTGTGGACACGATGCGCCAGGCAAATCCAAAGTCCCAATCGCACGGGGTACGTCAATGCGTGCTGTAGGCAAGGGCTTTTAGTGCGGAAATCTCTGGAAATGGTCAGATGCGAGAGACCGTTAGCGTCACATCCACGTTCTTGGAGAATTCTTGGAGACGTCGACGTCGAACTGCTCGATAGTGGCGTCCCCTTTTCGTAGAGTAGTTTTAAGCGACCGTGCGCCCATCTAACCTGCTGTTCTCGGGCAATCTGTCCGAAAGAGACCGAATTGGACAGGTAGTGAATGCTCTCCTAGATATGGCAAGGACTAGTTCCTCGAACTTGTCACCAGCAACGCTTGCACCTACCAGTACACAATTGCTTCCAGGGATTTTGTCTAGAAGCAGAGGCTATACAGTTTACGCGCGTAAAGTCTTACATGAGCCGCATGCTACACGACACAGCATCTCCTTGCAAACACAACATAACACAAGTCGTATCTTCCTGACATCTAATATCTTAAAGTCTAGAGGACGGATTCTGTCATATAACGTACTTGTTTTTCTCGATTCAACTTGTTGGAAAGGGGAGCCGAGGACCCCGGAGGACCCTGGTCAGTGTCGGGGGCCCTAGTCACGATCGGACGACTTTATGTGGCAAATCTTTAGAGGATCGATACGCTTTGCATGCCAACCCTGCAACGGTATGAGGCCGTGCGGTGCCCTCCTGATGTGACCTTCGCTATCTGGGATCTCCCCCGATTTGTTAACACCAGAGCCGCATCGAGGCCAATAATACCGCATAGGCGTAACAGACTCCTAGGTCTAATGTTAAGGCTGTGCCGCGGTTCATTGGCCTGATGGAAGCTGGACTGTGGATTCAAAGGTACCATGTTCTATGGCACAGTCGTCCTTTTTATATCTCTATCCTTTCCATTGGTTTTACTCTCAAATGCGATCCTTGAGACTCAAGCCCGAAATGTTATGTGGGGATGTTCTCTGCACTAGGACTTCACTGCTGCCCCTCGTCTTGCGCTTAGACGAAGCGACCTCCGGTGTTGTGTCATTGCAAGTGGGAATTTAGCTTTGGGTGGCTCAAGCTTCATCTCGTCAGTGTCACCGCCGAGGGATCCATAAGGCCACATGGTCCAGGGATGGTCTTATCGTTCTCTAGACTACTCTATGTATTGAGAACCGTTCCGAGGCTTGATTGCGGTTCATGCTCCAAAAGTAGATGCGTGACGCTTGCGGTGAACTGCACAGCTGAGGGAAAGCCGGCAATACTAGGCGTGTGATACCGGCATGGTCTAACTACGGTATTACTGCGTGGAGACTCGGGAGAACCCACTGTTAGAGTCCACTTTGGATGCTGCCCCCTTCGGCACTGAGGCCAGGAACGATCTAACCAAGTCATCCTATCTCCGGGAGAACCTGGTCTTGCCTCGGAACCGTCTATGCTCGCTTGTCGGCCTCGTGCACCTCATTTCCGCCCATCATGGCTCTTTCCTTGATTCTTGGGAATATAATGTCAGCTTGACCTCTCAGAGTTGCTACCAGCCTTTACTGTATTGGCTCGCACCCTCATGCCCCCGCAAGTGTGCATCCATCTGTCTCCAAAGGCGACAGACTCTTGAACTACACCTCAAGTTTGTCCGGCTTGACAGCTTCGTGGGCTCGAGGATGCAACTGTCAGACTTTACCTTGGCACTTCCCATGTGGGCCGTTGGTGCGAATGCAAGCACGTCGTGCTATTGCATGCCCAGCGATGCCTGCTGGCCGTCCGCCGATACTTGGTCGCAGTTCAACAGCACCCTGGGTGGCCGGCTTATCGCGACCGTCCCCATCGGCTCACCCTGCCACGACCCCAACTACGACGCCGATGCCTGTGCTGCCCTACAGTCCAATTGGACCCTGCCCGTACCACAGTAAGTCAACCCTTATCATCGTCGCATGCGGGCCGTGCCCAGGTGGGCTTGGACTCATCTCCTTATCCAGTCTTGAGACCTCCTCTTCGGTAATGGAGGCATACTTCGCCAACCAAAGCTGCGACCCGTTCACTGCCCAAGAAAAGCCGTGCGTGCTCGGCAACTACGTTAGCTACGCCGTCAACGTCTCATCCACCGCCGATGTGGCTGCCTCCATCAGCTTCGCCAAGGAGAACAACATTCGCATAGTCATCCGCAACACAGGTCATGAGTATGTCGGTCCCCAGCCACCCCGCTTGAGTGCTTCTGACGAACACGGATAGCTACTTTGGTCGCTCCACCGGTGCTGCGGCCTTGGCCATCTGGACACACTACCTCACCTCCACCGAGGTGACCACCTGGTCTGACTCCACCTATTCCGGTCCAGCTATGAAGTTTGGCGCTGGTGTGCTAGGATACACGGCCACTGCGGCGGCGCACGACGCCGGTCTCGTCGTTGTCGGCGGCGAGTGCCCCACAGTCGGCCTGGCTGGCGGTTACACCCAGGGTGGTGGCCACTCGGTCCTGTCGACCACATTTGGGCTTGCAGCCGATCAGACCCTCCAGTTCGAGGTGGTGACTGCTTCTGGCACAGTTGTGAACGCTTCCCAAACTGAGAATTCTGACTTGTACTGGGCCTTGAGCGGCGGCGGCCCGGGAACCTACGGTGTCGTGACCTCCCTGACTGTGCGCGCTTTCCCCGAGGCCACTATTGGCGGCGCGGCCATCACCTTGGCTGCCGCGTATACCACCACTGAGCTGTTTAATGAGGCTGTCACAGCATTCCACGGCATGCTGCCCAACATGTCGGACCTCGGCGCCAACGTTGCCTACCTGCTTACGAACCAGTACCTGGCGGTGAACCCGGTTACTGTATACAACAGCACAGCAGATTACGTCGAGAACGTTGTCTTGGCGCCTTTTGTCGCGAAACTGGCAACACTTGGCGTACCGGCCAGCATCAGCTACTCGGAGCTGTCGTACGCGGAGCACTATGAGACGTACATGGGGCCTTTGCCCAACGGCCACCTCGCCGTCGAGAGCTACCAGTTCGGCAGTCGGCTGATCCCGCGCAGCGTGGTCGAGACCGACAATGATGCCTTCAACGAGGTCGTGCAGAACCTGACGTCCAATGGCATCATCGCCGGCGGCACGGCGGGGAGCTACGGAAACGTGAACGGCGTGGACAATGCGGCACACCCTGCGTGGCGGGACGCCATCATGCAGCTGCAGCTTGCGAGTGTGTGGGATAATGACCCCGATGCATGGGACTCCATGCTGGCGGCACAGAAGCAGATGACAGACGAGTTCGTCCCGCAGCTGATGGCTATTACCCCGGGCAGTGGGACGTACGTCAACGAGGCGGACTTTAACCAGCCGAACTGGAAAGAAGACTTCTTTGGCGACAACTACGATAAACTCTTGACGATCAAGGAGAAATGGGATCCAGATGGCGTGTTCTATATTCTCAAAGGCGTGGGTAGTGATGCTTGGACTGTGGCTGCGGATGGGAGGATGTGCCGCGTTTGATGGGGATAAAGCTAGTGATGCGTAGCTCACAATAATGGAGTCACATGCAGAGTTAATGAGGCAAATATGAACCCAACAACAGCACTCTGAACATCCAAGACCCTTCTGAACACTTTTGTTCCATTTTCTTTGTGCGGCCAGTGACCCCACGGTCCATATTGGACGTGGGGTTGCAGTCAAGCATGGGAGGAACCTGGCCCACTGCCTGTATTCGTGACAGAAGGACTTCTACAGGAACTTGCAAGTGAGTATGAGCCGTGAGTACTCGTATACGCGCTATCATACTACGTGGAATATAATGCTCGTGAGTGTGAGTGTTATCATCATCCTAGATTTTACTGACGAACGATCTAGCTCATTGTATCGTTTTCGAATCTGCTCCCTGTAATCAAACCAACTACATGGTAGTCACGCCCTTCGTATTTGGTGGGAGAACTGTCCCGTTACAAAGTTACTGGGTTAAAACGAATTCATAGGATCCCTTCTCGCAGCCATTACATTGGCACATCTGTCCTCGTGAGCAGTTCTCATGACTTAGTGAAAGGTGTATCGAACGTACTTGTGTGCCAGGACTAACAACGTCTTCTGTAACAGCATCATAATTATAAATATCAACGTAGCTACTTCGGATACTGTCGCTACAGGTAACCCAATCTTCACTCTAAACGTAGTAGCGTAGGACGAGGTATATATCTCTACAGTACTAGCGTACGTTGTTCTAAGGACATACTTCAGGAACTGTACACGATAAATGGTATCACTAATTGGGGCAGTAACTATCTTGGTCACGATGGAGAATACCACGTTGGAGATGAGTCCATCAACTTACCTTGTCCATGGGGCAAATAGCCCAATATCCACAGGTTATGTTTTTCCTAGATGAGTTCGCCCACAACTCAACCATGGAGTTTGTCGTACTGAATTTCCTTAAATTATGGTACAGACTTTCCGTTCACAGGAAGCAGTTAAGCTTCAAATTGCAAAGGAGATCAAATTTGTTTCGTCGTGGATCGAATGCTCCTGGACATACTCCGTAACGTCATGAGGCGGAAAGAGGCTGTTCAGACCCAGGGAATCATCAACTCCTCTGGTCAATGGCTCGTGGAACAGCAGCCCCGTCCATTATCGCTGGCCAGCTAATGAATTGAGACACTTTTTTCAATAGACTGTCAATGTGCCTCGTAGCGTGCAAGCAGTGTCTTTAACTCCGATCCTTTCTCGCTATCCCCGTTAAACTCCGGAAGCCTGCGTCCACAGCCGGAGCTCGACCTACTCCAACGCCTGAGTTGGAACATGCTCTTTATAATGACAGTGATATCTGCTCCGGCCCGAAGTTTGACGAATCTTTATAGACTCTCTGTCAGACCCTGGATAAAAGCCAACCCCACCAGCAATGGCCGACCAAAAGAAGTACGCCGATAAACTCAAAGGGGACCGTGTCCTCGTCATTGGTGGCACGTCCGGCATCGGCTATGGTGTTACAGAGGCATGCATCGAAAGCGGCTGTGCCGTCATCGTCTCCGGGTCCTCTCAAGCCAGCGCCGACCGTGCCCTCCAGAAGCTCCGAGACGCATACCCTTCAGCCAAGGACCGTATTAGCGCCTCATCTTGCAGCTTTGGCGACGAGACAACCATCGAACAAAACATTGCGTCTCTGTTCCGAGAGGTCTCCGCGTCAGGGACAGTGGACCACATCGTATTCACGGCCGGTGATGCAATTTTGCCGACGCCCTTGGCTGAGTTTTCCGTGGACAAGATCAAGCGAGCAGGACTGGTGCGCTTCTACGCGCCTCTTCTGGTTGCTAAATACGCGACGCCTCACCTGACCGCCGGTCCGAAGTCCTCGTTCACGCTGACAAGTGGAGCTGCGCTTTACCGGCCCCATCCCGGATGGGCACTTACGGGCGGCTACCTCGCCGGCCTACAGGGAGTGATGAGGTCTCTGGCGCTGGAAATGAGACCAGTGAGGGTGAATCTCATAGTCCCAGGCTTGGTGGATACGGAGATGTGGAACATGGACGAGGAGACGAAGCAAATGATCTTTGAGGCCATGAGGGCCAAGACGATGACCGGAGTCGTGGGGAGAGTGGAAGACGTCGCGCAGAGTTACCTAGGGGTGATGAAGGACTGGAACTGCACTGGTTCAGTTGTCGATACCCATAGCGGGCAACTGCTGATGTAGGTGACTACCATTCTCCAGATAGTCTAAGTAGAACGACAACCGAAGTAATGGACTCGGTCTTATTATCGAGACTGTCATATCTTGCACTGGAATCCGCTCGTCCGGAGCGGCGGATCCCGGCGGACCGAGGCGGACCGGAACGGACCCACAGGAGGATTGGGATCCGGCTCCGCCCCGCCTTGAATCTGGATCCGGCTGAAGTCTGGGACTGATCCGCCGGTCCCTTTGTGAAAGCCACTTCGGATCCGGGTCCGTCTGTCAACTTCTTTCCGTCATATTTAACACGTACAAGCAACTAGAGAGGTTGGAGCATCTAATCAGTCCATTTTCTCATTGGTTTTCGTCACTCGGCTAGTATCTCGATTTGAAAGCGATCTAGGGGCCGCGCAATATGACAGCGTCGACTCTCCCGGGGCCCGTTTAGTAACAGCGGAGAAGGCATATAAGGAAGCTGGACACATGGTCTATCTCGAGATGTCGATTCGTGTATTGTGACACAACCGGTCGCAACCAGAATCACGGTATCGACTGTTTTCACTTTGTATCTTCTCCCACCGGCAAGCCTCAGCAGTCTGGCTGTTCATTCTTCAATGGACGTGACAAGGCAGAGCTGAGCTGAAAGGGATTTAATATAGTTCTGCATCTCCCAGTCGACCGTACGAACTACCGTCTCTCAGAATCTCCTCTCAAGTGGAAGCGTTATGCTTGTATCACGCGGCTGTTGTGGTTGCCGGAACACTTGTAGCTGGCGTGCTCATGGACGTCGTAGCCGTCGGAGCGGCCGTACTGCTGCTTGTGCTCTTCACCACCGTCGCCTGCACAACCTGGCCGAGGGCGTTGAAGATGATGTTGACAAGCGCCCCGAGTGGACCATACTCGTATGTCTTCTGCACCAAACCTCCGGATAGCGTCTCGGCTTGCCCCGTAAATGTCATATTTTGCTCATAGTTGCCAACGATGGAGCTGAGGATGCCGCCCGCGTCACCGACCACCTCCTGAACAATGTTGCCGAGGTTGTCGATGATGAAGTTGAGCTTTGTGCCGCCTTGTACGATGGAACCCAGCAGGCCGTCAACGGCGCCGACCACCTCGGTCACGACGTCCGTCACCTCGTTAAGCAGGTTAATGAGCAGGGGATTGAGATCGAGAGAGGCTAGAGTGCGGTTCACGATCTCCACCAGGTGCCCGAGCCGAATGATCAGCTCGAGCTGTGCTTCCACGTCGGCAATGGTAATATTGACCTTGGAGATGCCGACCTGCACCCCCGCGTTGATGGAGACCAAGTTTGCTACTTCGGCAGCAAGGTTGATTTCGGCCTGAAGATTGTCTACGTCCAGCTCGATCTTGCCGACCGAGAGGTTGGGAACGCGGAGCAGAACATCGGGGGGAGTAGATGTCGTGGAGCTGCCAGAAGACGTGACGCTCGAGCCGCCACCTCCTGAACCACCGCCTCCCGAACTCGTCGTTGCTGGTGTAGATGTCACCGTCCCGGATGCCGACCCGCTTCCTGTGAGGGCTGTCGTGGAAGCCGTGTCAGTCGCAGCGGGACTGGAATCCGTCAGGGCTGGGCTTGTTGCTGATGGTGTGGGGGCAGCGTCCGTCGTGGTGTCCGTACTCGATTGCGCCACTACCATGGTAAGTAGGGAAGCAAAGAGAAAAGTAAAAAGGCTGGTGCTCCTCATGTTCGCGGCACCAGAACCTTCCTAACGAGAGGCACTGTCAAACAAGTGAGGGAAGAAAGGCCGACGGGAGCATCAAGCTGAGAAGCTTACTTAGATTCCTACTGGGGTGCTTCTCCTAAATGATGTGAGCTACGGGGCCGTGGGCGACTATGGGGATATAAGGACGATCTCGTCAATCGGCCCTGGGCATTCCTCCACGTTCTCGAGGCACGACCAGATCTAACCTTCCAGGCTGAAAAGACTGGGCCAGGAGGCAGGGAGATGCCCGTGGCTGAACGCAATTGCTCACAATGTGCTCACGATGTCACCATAGGCGTCTTATTGAGCCCGATATAGGGGTTAATTTCTCCTTGGTTCTGGTCATGAGGTAGGGAATCTTCCAAGTTACAGGGAGATTGTCTTCATGCGCCGTGACAGCGCCCGTCACCCTGTTGCCCCTGTCGCCCCTGCAGGGTTGCATTGAAGCGCGTTAAACCTGATTAAAGCCTCACGAGTACTAGTCTAGTAGTTGGTGGCCATTCGGGACATTTGGTTGCAACCCCCGGATGATAAAGACCGACCTAAAATCCCTGCTGGTGAATGCGGAGGCGGGACGTTTCAGAAGCTTATTGGGGAGATGGGCCTCTGCTTCATCCCCCCTGCTTCCCTCTGGATGTTATCTAGCATTAACTGGCCGTAATAACAGGAATCTACCATAGTACGCCACAATGCCATCCTTCTCACGGGCCTCTGTCAGTCTAGACTTGAGGGGCCCCGCGCAAGACGTTGACAAGGGAGAGTAAAGTGACTGCGTATCAGCAGTCACCATACTTTACCCATCCTCTCCCCCCTCGTCCCCCTGACGGCCTCCGCTTACCTCGCCGTCGCTCGCCCTTGAACCTCAGCTATCCACGACCTGAAGGAAATTGTCCGCTCGGTTTCCCTGTCCCGCTTGCTTTGGTCATCAGTGATTGTGCAAACACCGTTCGTGCGATGGTGCTCTCGTTGCGCCAGGCATTCGTCCTGCTCGTCCTTCCAATCTCTAGCTTAGCAATCCTAAACGTGGGCAGTCAGAATGCGCAGTATCAACACCATGACCGGCGACAAGATGACGGCTACATCGGCTATCATCTCGAGCACCGGGGTGATCCCGAATCAGCCGTCTATGCCACCGAAGACACGGACCCCGGTGTAGACGTCCTCGTTCCCGAGCCGGACGTCTATCTGAACGCATCTGTCAGCGTGGGCTATATCGGCATTGAGGTTGACAACATCACGGCTAAGGTGAATCTGGACGCGCAGGTGCTAAAGCTGCTGCACTTCACCGCCGGCGTGGACGCAAGCATCGACCGCGTCAAGCTGACAATCGAGAATGTCTCGGCCAAGGTGGAGCTCGAGGCTCGGCTCGAGAACGTGGTCGAGATGGTCAACGACGTGCTCCACAGCATCGACCTGAATCCCATTGTGGCTACGCTCGGGCAGGATGTCGGCCGCATCATCAATACGACCATCGGCGACCTGACGCAACCGGTCGACAGTAACGGCAACCCGACGACGGAGAAGCGCGAGCTGGACTACAACCTCAACCACAATGTGCTGTACAGCATCAACGACTACAGCGGGCGGACGCACACGAACCGCATCCTCGCGCAGAACGGCAGTATCTTCGACGTGTACCTCGACAACGAGGGAAGCGAGAGAGGGAGGCGGTTGGTGGGTGATTATGCGCACGACATGCGTTCCACAGGTCATAACAAGACCCTCTCCATCGACGGCCAGCCGAAGGAGTACGAACTGGGGTACGAGTACGACCCGTATCCCGGCATCATGGTGACCGCATGGGTGTACATGAACATCGCGGGCAGGGTGACGAGAACGCAGGTCATTGCAGAGACGTGGGGCGGCGGCGGCAGCACCATCAGTGATGACGATGAGGATGACCTGTGAGGAACTTGGGTCTGCCAGGTGAGCGAGGGCAAGGCGGCACGACGGCGCGGCGCCTGGTCTATACACGGGCTTTCCCATAGATCTCATATGGTCATGCTAAGGAGGACATTGTAGGTCTGTCTGTCTCTAGACCTCTGTGTCCGGCACAGATGAAGTACCTACTAGCGAGTGCAGCACGGGAGAGAGGCTGGCCAGCACACACAAGGCCAGCCCAGCGATATGTCACAGAGGCCAGGCCATCGCACAAGGAGGTAAACTCTTCTTTGTACATAGCACGCGGGTCTAATCAGATACGCTTCTCAAGAATACGTCGAGAATAAGCAAGGTTAGCAGTGATGCTCTATAGCATCTCACAGCAAGATTGACGCCTGTTACCGACCTCCCTCAACCGAATCAGAATTGGCATTGCTCTTCTGAGAGTCCCCCTTAGCGACGCTCTCCCCTTCCCGCTCGCCGTCATTTCTTGATAGAGTGACGCAATATGCAGTCTAATGCTGGGTGATTGGTCGATATGCAGCCTGCCTTGGAAATTGTGCCTTACAGCTGGTATTAAGCACGGCAAGCCGTCCCCTTCGTGGTTGTCTGCCACACATTGAGATTAGCACCATATCCTGAAAGGTTTGTCTTTTCCATCACTGGTGCATGCAAGCACAGCTCGGTACCACTCTGCTCGCTATTTGCAGCCGGAAACCCAAGTCTCTCCCCAAAGATACAATCCGTTCCATACATTCACGCGTACTCTGAGTAGATGTGTGACTTTCCAGTTTACCACGATTGCAGGGTCTTCAAAGAGTATCAAGAGTGCAAGACTAAGTAATAAAAAGTAATAGGTGCATAGTCAATACTGATTCAGATCCTTATATTGTCTTGAAGCGCGAAGTGGTACCTACTCTACCGATAAGTGCTATCGTTCACCTCCCATCCCTCAGCCGACTCTCGTCACACGGATATCATGGTCAAATCCTCCCGTGTCACCAGTGGAATAAATGACAGCAACAAAACTCGCACGTCCCTTAGCTGCCAATTCGAAGAATATCTACGACAAGGCCTTCTTCTCGTCCGACACAACACTGTCCTGCACGCGCGCCTCCTCTGCGTCGCTGTCCGGGTCGCGCTTCATGTCCGAGAAGGAGGTGTTCAAGACGAACTCCTCCTTATCGATATGGCGGAACGTCCAGTAGAACAGGACGGTGAGCACGGCGCCGGCGATGGTCGGCCCGACAAAGGCCCAGATGAGGTAGGGGTCACGGATGGCCGGGGCGGTGGCCAGACCGATGGCGGCGGAGATGGCGGTCATGAACAGGTTGATGGAGGCGACAAGGCCCTTCATGTTCTTGGGCGAGCGCGAGTAGGCGATGCCGTACGCAGTGACGTTGATGAAGATCTCGCTGATGGCGGTGAGGATGACGGGGATAGAGTAGAGCGCATAGGAGACGCTGGACAGCGAGTTCTCACCCTCGGGCACAATCTCAGCACAGGTCGTTGCGTTGTGACCGCAAGGGGACGTCTTGTAGACGTAGTACTGCAGGATGGGGAAGCCCACGGAGCCAATCGTGCACAGCGCAAAGCCAAAGGTCATGCGGGAGATGGGACCCCAGTGAATACCGAACCGCCTAAGCGTGGGGTAGACAACATGATTCATGATGGGGACGCCTGTGTGTGGTCATTAGTACTTGTTTCGTAAAGCCGTCGGTTTGGGTGATGGCTTACAGATGACGATGCTGACGGGGTTCAAGTTGTCGAGCAGGTCGTTGGGCAGGCCATCAGTCTTCATACCAGCAGTGAGGGCATTCGCAGCAGCACCAAGACCGCCGTCATTGATTTGGAAGATGGGCTGGAAGAGGAAAATGCCGCAGGCCTGGAAAGTGCGGCGCACATCGTCAACAAACTGGTCGTCGTAGTGGTAAAGCTTGGTGCTGCCGGCAGCGGCGCGCACGCTAGGCTTTCCATGCTCCCAGAAGCCCTTGCGGCCAATAGCCTTGATTCCGCCGTGCTTAAAGCAGTCTCCAAGAACGAGGAAAACATTGCCGAGGTCTGAACCGCCTGGGGGCTGCTTGACCAAACGGGGGTTGAGGTACCACAACAGCGGTGGCAGAAGAAGGTACAAGATCGTCGGGATGAGATAGGCAGCCCAGTAACCGACAAGTTTAGCCAGATACGTGGTAGCAATACCGAAGCATGCGCCGACGTTAATCAGCAAATAGAACCACAGCATGACACTGTTGATGGACTCCTCCGGATCCACGATCACCTTCTCGCCATTCTTGTCCGTCACGACGTGAGCAATCTTGTGAGGGCTCTGATCGATCACTGTTGGCGAAATATTGGGCTTGAACCTTCGGGTTGATCGTTAGTACACGTTCATGTCAGTCGTGGGGTTCTGAGGTCACTTACTGGGCTGCTCCGATGGAGAGCATGTAGAGGGATAAGGCAAAAGGGCCGATAGCGTGCCCGGATGTAAGGACAGGAGGAAGGGCAGAGATGATCATGATGACATGAGCTAGACCACAGATTGCGACACCCCAGCAGATCATCTTGAATCGACCGTACTTAGTGTCGGCCAGCCAACCGAAGAAGACAGGCAGGGCGTACGAGAGGAACTTGAAGGCCTCGGTCATAGCTGTAGCCACGACGGAGCCCTTGCCCAGAGCTCCAGCAGTGTACTGAGAGCCCGGCTTTGTAGCACCGGTACCGTTTCCATCGGGAGGCAGCGGCGCGCGGATGAAGTTCTTGTAGACCTGGTTGCAGCCGTAGTACGAGGCGCGCTCAGCGAACTCGACGGCGCAGAGGTAGTAGCAGGATATGGGCATTTTGCCAGCCACGCGACGAAGAGAAAGCTTCTCCTCTTCGGTGGGGAGGACAAGGCCATGGTTCCTGGCATCTTCCTGGACCTTGTCGACGAGGTCGGGCGCAGTGTAGCCCGGGACAACCACCACGTCTTGCGACGCCCGGGACTTGTCGACGACAGCACCAATGGAGGCGCCGACTGTTGGAATGGTCGTAGCAGTATCTGAAGCGGCCCATTAGTATAACACACCAAGATTCATAGATGGATAGTCTATCAAGAGATCGACTAGCAGATCAGTCGGACATACCCATTGCAGCGGCCGGGAGGAGAGAGCAGTTCCGAGTGGGAGTAAAGTCTGCAGTGACAGAAGGCAGGCAAGAGGGGTACTTTCTGAGGTCGCATGCAGCGGCCTTTTATCTATCACATCGTACGGCCTTCTTGGCCAACAATGCCAAGCCGCGTGCAACCATGGCGATAACACGTCCCCCAAGCCCTTCTAGAAGAGGAAGAAGCTTCGTCTCGCAGCTTCCTAGATGGGGGTTTGCCACGGTTCAAGGCCTTGAGAAGCCTTGGCAGCGGAGTGATGGGCTGGCCGGAAAGACTTGGCCAGGAGCGGCGAGAGTGACAGGAGTCGATGTGATTGACGGTGTTGCCCAGCTGGGCCAATACGGGGCATCCTGATGCCAATCTCTCAGGCCAGAACATCAGTCCTGAGACTCTAGAATCGCAGGGCCAAGGTCGTTAGTACTCCACCCGTCATCTCCGTCCAGTGAGGATGGCCAAGGATATCATGGCGATGTAACATCCAGATTAGCCCCGATCATTGCTTGGACTGCACGACGGCCACGCCGCCCTTCTAGCCACTCCTGCTTTTGCGGCCGCCCCTCCGACAAGCATCCACGACGCCGTTATCCGGGGCCGAGCGATGCTAACCGCTCGTTGTCCGACTCGTGCATCCCCCCAGCATGATTGTGTTCTGCGCTTAGATGGGTTGGCGTACCCGCATGCTATCATGACAACCCCTAAAACCCCCCTTTCCTCTCGGTCGAGGTTCTCCGCATGTATTGCAAGCGGAGAACTGCATGGGCCTCCCCAGGCGACGTTTGAGTAAGCCCAAGTCTGTTTAGGTAGGTGCTTTGAGATAACGACATCGCCAAGACATTGTTTGCCAGGGATGATTTGCCATATTAATAGAATGAGCCCAAGCAGACGTCCGGGCGTAGAAGTCCGGCTCAGAACGGTGCATTGTCCATGGTAATTCTTCCTGCCCTTTCATTTACTCCGCTTCTCTTCTCTAGTATGTTGGATCTGGGCCGGTATTAATGCGGCTCATGCGGCGAAGTCGACGTGATCTTGGGAGCGCCTCGGCAGGAATGCCGTGGCTTTCTGGTGGCTTGGGACTGCCCTCACAATTGGAGCTTATCGAAGCTTAGCTTCTGCAGTAGAAACTTCTCAGAAAGCTGGGAGAAAGACGTCTGATTCGTTGATGAACGCTCCTGACTCTCGCGACGCCTTATCATGGATCAACACGCCCTATCTCGCCAAGCCTTGGCAACATACAATGATGATCTGTATTACGTATTCCGTACCTTGCAAAGCGGAATCCCGGGGATCTCGGTACAGTCCCGTGATCCCAGAGGTGTGAGAGGGACATGAGCCGACTGTGCTTTGAAGCCGATGCATAGCCTCTCAACCTCGACGACGTCGCTCAGATGATTCGAAAATGTGCATGGATTCCGATGGCCTGGGTCGCTCACAATCCTGTACATTTGTGCATTTCTCACACATGCGCTTTGGGCATATCCGAATTCAAGTAGGCACATCTAAAGCGATAAACTCCACGCAAATCTCACACATATCGAGCGTCTCATGAAGCTGGGGCAATCTTTGCTGCCAGCTCCGGCTTTTGGCCATAGATCAGAGGCCTTGAGTAGCTTGTCAGTGGATAGCCAATGCTTGAACCATGGTTCAAGTTCCACACTTACATGTCGCCAACGGTCATAGTCCTTGGGTTCCGAATAGTAGAACGTGCCTTTGCAACGAGGACTTGCACTTCCTCCAAACTCCAGTCAAGGATCTGGCCGACCGGGTAGATGGCAAAGCCATCCAGGCTGAGCTCAAGGTACAGGCCAGTGTATGTCCCAAGCTCCTTAAGCTTCTTGTCCTTCGGCCAGGAGCCGTACGGAATTTTGAACTTCTTGTGGGTGATGTCGGCAAAGCCCGCGTCCTGTGCCCATTTGTCCATACTGCCGTTAGCGGAGCGGAAGGTGCGGCCTAGCTTGTCACCTGCGCCGTAAAACAAATTGGCCCACTGTTGAAAGATACTGGAGAGCTGTATTAGTACCCGTAGTGCTATTCAACGCCTAAGATGAGAATGTTGGAAGTCCGTTGGCGCCGAGGAATGCTAGACTTACTGTTTATCGTCGACCTTTACATCTGGGTTTTCTGAGCGCAACTCAATGTCCGGTTCTATGTGCTGATACCAGCCGCCAGGTTTCAGAGGCCGAAACATCTGGCGGTAAAATTTGGGCCAGTCATCGATAGCGCCCTGCATGTAACGAACATGGATGAAGTCGAATGAGTCCGGCTGAAAAGTCCAGTCCAGCTGTGCGTCGTCAATCTGGAAAGACAGGTTAGATGGAACCCAACTGGGCTGCGTGGGCGAGATGTCAGTGCCGATGACCTCCGCAGAGGGGAATCTGTCTGCCATGTCTCTGATGACCGGTTAGTCGATTAGGACAGCAAGAATTGTTAAAAAGGCATACGAACATAGCCCATATTCCGGTGCCAGTACCAATGTCGAGGACCCGCTGCTTGGTCGTTAACTTCAGCTTTGACAACAACAGCCAAGACCTTCAGACCTGGGGATTGTCTCCGATTGAGGCGAGATATAACTCATCACCCAGCATCAGTGTCAGCCAGTGATGTCTACCAATATTCGATGGTTTTCGAGGACTGGTACTTTCGACCTAGAATGTTCCGATATTGTGGTATACTGGACGAGATAGACGCAGTTGAGTCGCGGAGACTGCACGGCGGTCAGTGCGTCCCAAATTTGAAGGGCGAAAAAGACGAGGAGACAGGCCTTTTCTGCATCGAGGGAAGAGTCCCTATCGTCCTGGTTGGCGAGATCGGGATCCTACATTGCTGTCAGTTCTTGTCGAAGGCGAAAGTCCACCTACTTCAAGGCTTCGCTCTTGGCCGGAGCTCCACACGCCGGGGTCATTTACAATCTCGATACACTCATGAGTCTCTTCTGCGGCTGACATTTTGGAGAATATCTCGGCTCTCTAACCGTGAGGCAACTAATCAACATGAGGCGCACGATGATCAAGACCTGGCCAAGTCAAGAAATGAAAGAAATTAAGGGGCGGCACTCAGGCATGCCAGCAAGTGGTGCTATGGGGTGCCAATTCGGAGTGTGAGCAACAGGTCATATCAACACTTACGCTGCATGATAAGAACGTGTGTATCTCTGCTCATGCAATTCCCATGCATATCAAGGGCATACGCTCACATTCTGTTGTTGGTTTTGCACAGGACAACCCCACGAGGAACCATTCTATTGGGTTTGGTCGATGCAAAGCGAGTTGAATCTTGTGACAGGTCAGGTGTGATCCTGGCATAGAAAATGGACTACCTCGGCTCAAGTAACTATGAGGGACCCAATGGGTGATACTGCAAAAGGCAACCAAGCCCTCATCAGTCTTGTTGAGCGAGATGCCAGCGGATAAGAGGAGTGGATCGCTACGTGGCGGGAGGTTTGAATATCTCGGCTGGTCCGTTGTAGCAACTCATGAGGTGACAGGACCATAACATGGCTCCTTCGCACTCGCATGGGGCACTTGCATGCCCCTCTTCCCAGATGCGTTCCCATCCACAAGACCGCTGTAGTCAAGATACCTGACTAATATCTGGGCTCGCCTTCAAGACTCCGATGGACCCTTTAGCATTCTGCCAGCTCGTATGAAGTCGCCCATCCATAATTCCCACCATACAAGCCGCCCGACTTCTTTTCCCCTATTAATCGAGGAACCTAAGGGTGACATTGATTGCTGCTCTGCACAACCCGTTGTACAGTCGGGTTGGCGCAAGTGTAACACGCACAAAGCTTGAAAGAGTCAGCAACAGCTCGCCTCGGATCAAGTAACTAACCCTTACCTTCCTCAAAGCGTCCGCTTGGGTTTCACCTGGCATAGTGATACACCGAAGGATATTTGTCATGCTGTTTCCCATGCCTGCTGCGTAGCAAGTCTCTGCTTCCACTGAATTGCAGTCGGCGCTACTGCAGTCCACTTGCGCAACTGCAAGGGAGATGCTAATAAAGAGGCTGACGACGTAGGCCAGGAGGTGCATCTTCAAATATTTTTGCTCGATATGGCCTTTGAGGGCGAAGGTGGAGAGGGACAGGTCGGAGGCCGCGTGATGAATGGATCCTCCAAGGGGGGAGGAGAGACCCGCAGAGCCATATATAACGTTGGGAATACAGCAGGGCCTGGCTCGTAGAACAGCTCCGTCTATTGATGGATGAGGACAAATAAGGGAAAAAGTAAAGCCTCTGCTTCATGTGATACACGCTCTAGCCAGTCACCTTCCGCGGACGGTTAAATGCGAGGAAGCTGCCATAAGGGTAATTTGATGGACTTGGGCAGTGGGTATATAACCCAGCTATTTTCGGGCAGTGAAAAACACCAATCGTAAATTCGGATCAACTTCTGCCGCATGCATCATATCCAAATTGACGATCTCATATATGGTACTCGGCAATAAGTCTAGGATACAGGGGACCGGCTGGAACCGGATCACCGGACTAGTCAACGGATAGACGTGTATTCGAATGAAATTTGCTAATCAGTGCCAGATTCCGGGGACCGTTGACGTGGCACGAGTCCGCTATTATGCTTTAGGTAGGATATGCTCACAACTCGTCTGGGTTGGGTAGGGACCACATGTCCCGTCTGGGAAATTAAGCGGCCATACCTCGAGTATCGAACGACTAAGCTCATAAGATGATAGCACTAGAGCTTTCCTCACTCTCGCATGGGTTCTCACAGTGGAACGGTGCTCTCGCTGAGAAAGTCGCTTCCACTTGTTGATCAGTGCAAGAAGCATGTCCTGAGACTGGGAAACAAGTAAGATACAATACGGTTCAGTACCAAAACGTGTCTGAGTTGGCACACACAGGCAAGAGTAATCGTCATATGTACTTGTGACTCAATATGTACAGAGCAAAGTGTGCTTATCTAGCTAGCTCCGAGCCAGCATACTATACCGACGCTCACCCATAGGTACACGGGTGAGCGGCGCACGCCCTATGATGAAGCAGGAAGCACCCAGGTCACAACGGAATTCTCGTACACACGGCCGCTCCATGTCTCCGTAGCCGCCGTGAGCGTGACGTAGACGTCGTTGCTAAACTTGTTCTCGATCACCACAGTCCTGGTGCCGTCAGGGTTCAAGGTTGCGACGGACTGAAGGCCTGTGCCGTCGCTGTATGAGTAGCTCCCTGTACCAGAGAGCACTGTGGCGCCCTTGGGTATGAATTTGCTGAACTGGCCGATCATGTAATAGTCGATGGCGAAGCTATAAGAGTTGGCCGTGGTGTCGACAACCACTAGGCCGCGGCAGGTGGTGCAGGCGCCGTCGCCGGATAGGTGCGGCCCGTAGCTAGTGTCGGATCCGAGGGTCCAGGCCATGGCGCCCTGGGCCCAGTTCTGCAGCGGGCCCATGGTGAAATCTGCAGCCTGAGACCAGCCGGTCTGTGGGGAGGTCCAGCACTCGGTCATATACTGGGCGATGCTCGGGTTTGAGTTGTGGAAGTCGGTTAGGACAGTCCAGTCAATGGGGTCGGCGTAGCAGTGCCAGGCTGCTCCGCTGACGTACTGAGATGCCTCGTCGATGACCGTCTGTGGGTACTCAGGGTGATCTGAGAACAGGTTAATGCTTTGATCGGCGTTGCGAGAAAAACTGCGGTAATTGCTCACCAGTGTTGTGGTCATACGCCCAGATCTCGGTGTTGAATCCGGCGGCTCGAATAGCAGGCCCGACGTTATCCTGGATCAGCGTTCCGGACTCATCGGCAAAGATGTACATACTGGGCATGCCCGCGTTGCTGTTGAGTGGCTCGTTCTGGATGGTGATGGCGTCGACAGTGACGCCGGCATTCTGGTACGCCTGCAGGTATTTGACGAAGTACTGTCCATACTGTGTGGCGTAGCTGTGATTCAGATTATTATCGACCGTTGTGCCAGTCAGCACTCGGTTGAGCTTCATCCAGGCGGGAGGGCCCCAAGGAGTTCCGAGAAGGGTCACGCCTGAGTTGAGCGACTTCATCTGCTTGAGCAGCGCGGCCATGGCATTGCCGCGATCACCGAGGTTGAAGGACGCAAAGCTGGTGTCCGCGTTTCCATTGTTGTCGTCGTAGGAATAGGCCGGGTCCGCTGACAGGTCGGAGGCAGCGACAGTATGGCGGATGAGGCTGAAGTTGACTCCCGCGGAGGTCATGAGACTATTCAGCAGGCTACTCAGCTTGTCACTGGAGAGCGTATTGAACACTGAAACAGTGGCATCAGTGACAGCAGCACCGAAGCCAGTGATCTTCTGCTTATAGCCGGCCGAGGTGTCGTCTATGCTCAGCTGCCAAGTGGACAGGCCGTTGGCGTTACCGGAGCCCTGGACAGGCACGTCAAACGAGCTCAGCTTGTAGGCTCCATCAGACGAGGAACAGAAAGCCTGCGGGGTAGTCGCGCGAGCCTCGGGGTTTGGCGCCGCCGACACAGCAATAGCCCCGAGCACGGCGAGCACAGAAGAGAAAAGCATCTTGAACAGTACAAGATGAGCGAGCCACTTGGAGTTGAAGGCGTCAGGCAAGGCGGAGATCTCCTGAATCCCTCGTGGTCACTCAACTTCTTTTAACGTTCTCGAAGAGATGAGACGAAGGATTCTGACCCGGCATTACAGCCACGATCGACGACGGGGGTGGAGCCTGTTTTCCAGCATGTTTCTTTTCGGGCCTTCCCCGGATTCCCAGGACTTCAGCTCTGCGAGTTGATTCATGATGCGGCCGCCAGCACACGTTGCTAGCAAGGTGCGGGCCCAGAGTCATGACATCAGCAAACAGTGGAAGAATGCCCATGGTCGGAAATACTGCGAAGGCTTAGACGATCTTTTCAAATTAAGGGTTGGCGCGTCCCCCAAGAGCCCGTCTAGCGGCGTCGCATATCATCTGACCCGCCCAAAAATAACCCCTTGCTGGTCTCCAGAGATGCGCGCTACTGTACTATGGTAGGAGAAGTACCGCGTCTGAAATCTTGATGCCCCCTTTTGCTGCCCCTCATTAAGGGTAAGGAAACGTTCCATCACAGCTTCTGCCCGATTGGGGCCAGAAACAACGACATGACGGTTCATTGGGGCGGCTGTTGAGGCTGGTAACCGGGTCGGGCACCGCGACGCTCTGGCTTGGAAGAGGTGAAACACGTCCGGGTGCTGCTCGGGATGGAGCGCCACTGCCGGCGCATTGCCGGGCGATGAGCGGATGCTAGATCGATCTGACCAACAAGTGACACTTGGGGCAGACTGGACAATGCAGTAGAGCTTACCTTGTGCTCTGCTACTATCATACAAAACGTCACTTAGCTGACTTATTTTCCTTGAAGTTAATTCAACGCAAGCCCAGGCACAGTCAGGGGATCGGCATCAGGTAAGCTTCCAGCCAGTTCGGCCCCCAATCTCACGTCAGACTGTCTCAGGAGATTCCCCTGAGGGGCAGCGAGGACTAGCGGCCGGCCTGCGAACTAGGAATGGCCATATGTCAGGTGCCGGTGCTACGTTTGAACCTCTCACAAAGCCGCCGCCCCCCTGGCAATAACCGCACGGCAATATGTCCCCGGAGACCCGGCCCTTCCGGGTGTCGCCCTCCTACCAGCTTGCAAATCACACAACGCTAGCGACACTAATCGCCGGCTTGGTCTGCATGCAGCGTACCACCGATACATGAAAGCAGCGTCGTGAATTCTGCCGGCCTTAACGATGTGATTGATGCTCTTTTGGTGGCATCGAGGCGGAGCGACGGAGCTTGGAGACTTCGGCAACAACCTCTACTCTGCTGTCCACCGCCGCGTCAGTCTCGGACACCATCGTCAGTATGTAGACACGCACTAGCGAAAGGTATCAACGCTGATTCCACAGCAGCTCTGTGTCTTGAAGCCCCCCGCATTTGTTTCATCAGACGACCGCAAAGTCGTCGCAATGGTGATCAACTATGAATTGACACTGGTGTCACCAGGATATCACAGCTCGGTTGGCAGTGGTTATATGCTCGACGTCGGATTTCGACATATAAAGTGAGTGTCTTGCCGGGGTGAAGTTCTTCATGACCAGCTTTTGCCTAGGGGCCGTCTTGGCGCTCGGCATTGTGGGGTTGCGGCACGGCTGGCGCCTCATCGACGCTGTTCCTTCGCGCTAGAGGGCACAGTAACTCAGCCCTCGTCTCGGGTAAAGAGCCGATGTCTAGTGTAGACCGACTTTTTTTTTGCTTGAGGGAGAACGTGCTGTCGTAGCACATTTGGTTCGATGAGAGCTATGGTTCCGTCAGGCTCAACGACGTGAACCCATGACTTTCTCGTCTAGTAGTAACTACGCGTACATCAGCAAGGCACTCAAAATCCAACCTAGGGCGAAGACCGTGAAGAGACTCCTTCCCGTAGCTAACTCGCGTGCTATTAATTATGACGTAGATGCCCAAGCATATCAATACCGGAGAATAATCGTCTCTTCTATAGCCTATTACCTCCATCTAAGACCTCAGTGAGTATTCCGGTGCGGAAAGTCCTATGAACACGCGATGCAAAACTTGAACGGAGCCTTTGCCTTCCCACAGTGGAAACGCCAGCCCCATCCGCAACGTAGCATGTACAGATTGGCCTGTGAGATTCACACCGCCAGCCCCTGGTCTCGATATCTCCCCAGGCTGCTGTCGGGGGCCTCTCGGTCAGGATCAAGCAAAATCTGCTCCAGGTGCTAGCACCACGGCTGGCCAATAACAGGTTCAGACCTCGTAAGGCGGGAGGTTGGGACATCTCGCGATCCTGGAGACTTCTTCACCCGCAGAGACATACCGGGCAGAATGACAAGCTGTGGTCATGCTTACGCATGCAGTGGTTAATTCGACCGGCCAGACTGCTTTCACAGAGTGTAATCATCTCACCCGCGAGTTGGTGTATCTGACCGAGCCCCTCACACTTGTCAGGTGGCTTGAAGGACTTTTAAGCTTATTGACGGAAAGTACCTTACATGTGCTGAGGGGTTCTTACGGGCCGGGGTTGAGCTGCACGATCTAGAAACACCGTGGCTTCTAGATATTACGCTTTGCTTGCTAGGGCAATATGTCCTGCAGCCCCCGCAGTAATCACTAACCAGTAATCACTAACCAGGTTGGGGATTTCAAAGCCAGGAAGCCTGGCGATCAGTAATTTCCGTGCCGAGCGCCTCTTCACGACGGAAAAAGTGAGCTTCAGATACACCAATAAATAGTAGCCGGCTCTTGCTGAGAAGAGAGGTCGAGGCAACAGATTGAGAAGCAGAGGACAGTGCACGGTGTCGCTTCCTAGCACCTTCCCATCGTATTAAAGAGATGACTCCAGGTGCAATGCTGCCATTCCGGTCTCCTGACTCCCGCCAAGGGCAGGGATCCTCCGTAAGGGCTTACTCGAGTACAGTAGCCAAGGACAAACAACAGGGTATCTGTCTATTTATGCTGTCTAAGTCAAGGCTTATTGGTGGCGCTGTCCGATCTAATTAACGGACCGACTCCCTAAACCCAGCTGCCCGTTAATATGGAGCTTTTCGACGACAGCGGCGGCCGCCACTCTCTGTTCCCAGCCGGCCACGCGATTGTCGTATCGTCAGAAATCACGTAGGAGGCGGAGCTATTTTGTATATAAACGCCCTCGGCTGGTTGTGCACCGCATTCTGGCGTTACCACGGCGTCGCGGAACCTCAGCCCAAGTCTTGTCAGCGCCCCGGGACCCGGCACGATGATGAAGTTCGCGGCAACGGCTGCCCTCCTTCTGGGAGTAGCATCCGCCATCCCGACCCCTGATATTGATGCCAATAGCACCGACGGGACTCTTGCTCGACGCGCCACAAGTTTCTGGTATGCCAACATGGATCACACTGGAACATACCGCGGCTACGCACCTGACCTCGATAACGACTACTCATACCCGGTGTACATGGCCGTGAGTGCCGGGGACGGCGCCGGAATCCAGACCGCCATCAACGCCGCTGACAACGGCGCCACCCGTCATGGCCAATGGCTGGCTTCTCAGCCTCGAGTGCGTCCATCACCTTAGAGTGATCGTTCTATCTTAACAATTGTCCAGGTCGTCTACATTCCCCCTGGCACCTACGAGGTCAGCTCGACAATTCGGATGAACACGGACACTATCCTCATGGGTGATGCCACCAACGCAAGTCACCAAATAGCCACTTCAATGAATTGACTGAGCTAACGTACGCGCCTTGCCTAGCCTCCGATCATCAAGGCTTCTTCAAGCTGGTCTGGTGACGCGACTCTCATTTCCGGTAGGTTAATCCTTAGGTACCTAGCATGTCGGTGTAGGTGTACTCGCGCTTACCGTCTTTGTTAGGCCAGGATCCTACCACAGATGAAAAGGGCGAGCTCTCATTCGCTGTCGGCCTCAAGAACTTGATTCTCGACACAACGAACATCGCTGGAGGTAGGCTAACGACACTGTTATGTCTTCACGCATAACTGACCGCAACACAGGTACTGCCTTTACGGCACTGTGGTGGGGAGTAGCACAAGCAGCCCAGCTACAGAACGTCAAGATTACCCTATCCTACTCCAGTAATGGCAACGGTCACACTGGCATTCATCTAGGCAGAGGGTCCACTCTTGGCCTCGCTGATGTGCGGATCGAACATGGTCAGGTAAGTGGCTCGGTCCCCATGGTGACCAGAATGGGGGAAGACATCAGTCCGCTAATACTCATGGTTCAGAATGGTATCTGGCACGACGGCCACCAACAGGCTCTGTACAAGAGCATCTACTTTTACCAGAACACAATCGGCATGCTCATTACTGGTGGAAACACAATTAGCCTTATCAACCCTACTTTTGACACATGCGGCACAGGAGTCAGCAATACTGGAGGTTCCCCTTGGATTGCTCTGATTGACGCGAAGTCGATCAATTCGGGCGTGACGTTCGTTACAACCGTCTACCCTTCCTTTCTAATTGAGAATCTGAGCAAGGACACCAACTCCGACATTGCCCAGACCCCCAGCGGCACCGTACTGAGCGCTACCAGCCATGTCAACACCTTCACTTACGGCAACACCGTGGGCCGGAACCCAACGTACGGGGCGACAACGACCAGCAACACCCGTCCCGCTGCCTTGGCGCCGGGCGGCAGGTACCCGGTGCTTCCGGCTCCGAACTACGCTAGCAACCCTGTGTCAGACTTTATCAACGTCAAGGATCCGTCTCAGAACGGTGGCTACACGGTCCTTGGCGACCACACCATCGATGAGTCCGGTGTTCTGAACAAGGTGCTGGCCTACGCAGCCGCAAACAACAAGATTGCCTATTTCCCCTTCGGCAAGTACCGTGTCGACTCAACCCTGCTCGTACCCAAAGGGTCGCGCATTGTCGGCGAGGCTTGGGCCACCATCACGGGCAACGGGGACTACTTCAAAGACTCAGCCAACCCCAAGCCCGTTGTGGCCGTCGGCAACGGGGGCGACGTCGGCGTTGCTCAGATCCAGGATATGCGCTTCACCGTTTCCGACGTGCTCCCCGGCGCCATCATCGTGCAGTTCAATATGGCCGGCAACAGCCCAGGCGACGTCGCCCTGTGGAATTCCCTAGTCACCGTCGGCGGCACGCGCGGCGCGGACGCCCTCACCAACAGCTGCCGCTCGGCGAGCAGTGAGTGCCGCGGCGCTTTCCTGGGCCTGCACTTCGCGCCCACCTCATCTGCATACGTCGAGAACGTGTGGAACTGGGTGGCAGACCACATCACCGAGGACTTCGATGGTGGATCCAACATCGCGGGCAAGGGCGGCGCGCTCGTCGAGTCTACCAAGGCGACGTGGCTGCATGCCCTGGGCAGCGAGCATTGGTGGCTGTACCAGCTGAACCTGCGCGGGGCGAGCAACGTGCTGGTCTCGCTGCTGCAGTCTGAGACCAACTACGATCAGGGCGACAACACCCAGCAGATCCCTCCGGCGCCGTGGACCGCCGACGTGTCGGGCTGGGGCGACCCGGACTTCTCTTGGTGCGGCGGCGGCGACACGCGCTGCAGGATGGGCTTTGCGAACTTCATTCAGGGCGGGTCCAATATATACACTTATGCCTCTGCATCCTGGGCTTTCTTCAGCGGGCCGGGCTACCAGGCGTGCGCCGGCACCTATGCTTGTCAAGGTTAGTGCGAGAAGACACCACCGTCTTAACATTTGTTCCGAGCTGACTCTTGCTGCAGACTACTTGCACTGGATCTCGTCGACGCCGTCTAACCTGCAGGCCTTCGGCCTCTGCGGTAAGGACAGCTGGGCAGCGTTGCACTTAGCGGACGGCACCAACATCGTCAGCCAAGATGGCTTCACTGGTGGCTGGTCGCCTGGTGGTAGTGATGTCGGCCGTTACACTCCGTAGTAGCTGCAAATTTCTCGGAAGGAGAGTCTGCACCTGCAGCATCATGACTTGATCCAAGAGAAGACATCCTGTACATCTTTTTGTAGGTATATATGCCCGCAACAAGATACTGAAACTGCTGTCCTTGGACATGGCTGCAGCGAAACTGTCGCAGATTTCCGGCAGGGTCAATCTGCCCCGACGCAGTGAGGGGGTGAAGATTCAGCCCTTGTAAGGAATGATCTGAGCAAAACTGGTACATACGACCATACCCAGCAGAATACACGGGATCCCGTCCGCTCTCCCCTCGTTAAACTGCTGAGGGCCGGATTAGTAGTTGGGTCGGTGACGACCAGCGAATACCCGGTGTTGTATGTTTTTGCCATTTTGCCCCCTTTTGTCCCCTTTTGTCCCTCTTTTTGCCGACACATCAAGCTAAAGTTCTCCACTCGTCTGTTTTATACGTCTCTCGTTCTCAACCTCTCGCATTCGGGCCTCCGGCTCTTGTGATTGAAGACCCTCGTGAGTCTTCACATCAGTATCTCGACCACCTACGATGGCCGAGTAGGTAAGCATGCATGAGACACGTGCCATTGTGTCTCCTTGACTGCCGTATCATGTCGGGCCTGGGCTTGGTGGCTGAGCCTCAGCCGCACTATCTTCGTAGAACTTCTCGACAGTAACGACCCCAAGCGAAAACATCGTGAAAACACAATCCGATAAACGTATAGTGACAAGGCTGTCTCTCCTCTTGATTCAGCCTACAGAGATAACTAGATGGATGCAGCAGGCTTAGCGATATCGGTCGTTGGACTGATCGCTGAGGTCACTGCAGCGGTCGCCCGAGCCCAGAGCGCGCCAAAGGAAGTCCAAGGCGTGTATGATCGGCTCAGGACACTTAATGGGTGCCTAGGCCAGTTCAATACCGTCTTGACCAGTGAAGATGCTAGCTTCGCTATTAAGACGCATCTCCAGAAATGGGAGGAGGTCGTGAATCAACTCGGTCTTGACACAAAGGAGTTGCTGGGCGTGGTCCAGCAGGCACACACGAACCTGAGCGCAAATCCCTTGAGGAGACTTCAAGCAAAGATTGGTTTCGCTATTGATCGTGACAAGATCTCGACACTCGAACGGAAGTTGTCCGCGCATATAGAGACGCTAGAGCTTCTCATGGGCACACTACACACGTGAGCATCGTTGGAAGGGAATATGTTTGAAACGTTTTACTAACGAGGAGTAGAGAGCAGCTTGCTGCCGTACAAAAAGATTTGGCCAAGATGTCCTTAGGTGTGTGTGGTGGTAGATCCACGAATAAGGGTAAGTGTAGCTGAAGCTGGCAGGGAGTGCATCGCTAAGCGGTTCAAAGAGTCCAAATTCAGAGACGGCTTCAAGCTACCATTCCATCTCAGCAATGTACCAGTTATTCATGAGTTCATTAACCGACCAGAGGATATGGCCGCATTAGAGGCAGTCCTTCTACCGAAGCCAAGTGATCCTCGCCGGCAAACTCTGGTATTACATGGCATGGGGGGCATCGGCAAAACGCAGCTGGCGGTCGAGTTTGCAAGGAAACATCGGTCGACATACTCCTGCATCTTCTTCATCGACGGCGCCAGCAGGGAGGCACTCCTCCGCAGCTTCTTAGTCATCTACCAGCGCATCATCCAAGAGGATAAGCCTAGAGATGACAACGCGCAGAACTCCATAGCATATCTGGCAGAGGTGGTGAAAGAGGTTCTGGGATGGTTCGACTCCCCAGGCAACGATGATTGGCTCCTGATCTTCGACAACGTGGATCGAGCTCCCAGCGATCACGACGGTTTCGAAATTCAGAGCTACTTTCCGTCCCGCGATAGTGGCTCCATTCTTGTCACAACGCGCCTACCGTCATTGCCCATTAGCGGACACAGACGCAGGCTCGCTCCAATGAGCCCTATGCAGGCTTCCAGCCTACTCCGTTCTTTTGTTTTAGGATCCACCTCTAGTCGGTCTGAGTACGAGCTGCTCACCCAACTCGCTGGGTTGCCACTGGCTCTTGCTCAAGCAGGAAAGTTCATCCAGTCTCTTGGAATTGACCTTGATGAGTATTTGGAGTTGTATAATAATTCCTCCAAGGGGGAAATTATGGGAGCTTCGTTTGAAGGAACATCTCCCGGGAGCATGTCAACAACTTGGCTCACGTCCGTGAACCTTCTCAAGGAACGGATGGGTTCGGAAAATGAAGCGGACAAACACAGTCGGGCATATCGTCTACTGCAACTATTTGCCTATTTCGACTCGGCCAATCTCGACTACGAGGTCCTCCGGAGGGGCCTCGTAGGTAATGATGTCCCCAACTGGTTTCAACAGACCTTCCGAACCAAATTGGCATTCTACTCTACTGTCCAAGTCCTACTGGATCTGTCCTTGTTGGACAGCACAGCAACCCCGGGGTGCTATTCGATGCACAGAGTCATGTACGAGTGGCTTGCTCATACCCTGGTCCGTGAGACCGATCCCGAATTCCTCACAATCGCAGTAGCAGCCGTCGGATTTGCGGTCCCGGATGTCCTCACCCCTGGCCTCCCAAGGGAACAAGCGAGGCTCATCCTGCACGCTAACGCCATGTTACCCCGTTTGTTGGAGTATTCCTGTTCGTTCCCGATGGTCGACTTCTCCAAGATGAATCAGCAGGAGCTCGCAACTTCTGCATCACTGCTGCACGAGATGCCGGATTATCTGCTGCATAGACAATTCGATTATCCCCTAAGGTTCTCAAGCAACCTGTTCTGGATGGACGGCAAGAAGACAGAGGCGCTTAACATTCTTGATGCTTCGATAACCCATCACCGGCAGGCAGGTCTCAGCGACAATCATCCGATCCTCCTAGTGCTAAAGTACTCGAGGTGCGCAAAGGTGATGTATTCGCAGCCGAAGCTTGCCGGTGCGCTATTCCAGCAACTACTGCAGCAATTCGTAAGCATGAAGCTGCCATACTGGATCATCAAGACGCGCAATATGCAGGCTCTGTTTCACCTGCAAAACTGGCAGCTCGCCGAAGCCAGCGAAATATGGCTGGAACTCTTGTCCCAATGCTTGGAGGCTTATAGTCCAACCCACGACCTGACAAGTATGGTGGTCTACAACATGGCAAGTTTCCAAGATAGACTGCCCGAGTCACGTTTGAAGAGTCTGAGAAAGCTCGTTGAGAAGGTCTACGAGGCAACAGAGGCTGTAGCCTTAGTGGATCTGAAATCTAGAGAGATGATAAGAGAAATTGCGACGTTCTACCTTCGGTGCGGGGACTCCGCAAGAGCTGAACAGATCCTCCAAAGAATACTTCAGATGGAAATCATGAGGAACGGAGAAGGGTCTCTTGCCGCGGCCATGGCTCGGGCCGACTTAGAGACTACCCTTAGAGGTCTTCAAAGAGGCGTTTAAGCTTCTATACCGACTGCATCAAGGGAGATGGAACTGATCAAGGCTTAGTTAACATCCTCCAGGGAAAGCATTTGAATCACAGCAATGGGAATATATCTGTGTGCAGTACTGTAGATATCCTGTTGATTTGTATAGACTCATTCCTTAATCTGAAAGGTAGAAGCTCGTTCGTTGTAAATACATCGCATCTTATTCTCCGTAACTAGCGCCATCCTGCCCAACACCACCAGGGCCAAAACTAAAGGCATATGTTTCCGGCTTCAACGACGTCGGCACAAAGCAGCCATACTGATTACCTTCTTCGGACGAGAACCCGAGGGCTGTGGAAAATTCCTGAACGATCTCAGCATCCCGGTTCGGTAAGTTGCCCATCAGGCCCTGTGCCAGGTACATTGGGTGCGTGAGCGACTTGAGCAGCGATGCAACGTCCTAGATTTGTCACACTGTCAGATTGTGTACACAAAATTAGTCTCACAACGAAGGCCAAAAAGCCTACCTCCGAAGTCTGACTAAGTCCTTGAGCAGGCGACCCTGCTCCTGTTCCTGCGTTAACGATGGCGGCGTTTGCAACCTTGGACATCTCGAAGCACCCCCTCAGCACGTTCTTCAGATTGCAGCCTTCCTCCTTCATCATCTTCTCAACGAACAGCACGAAAGACATGATAGTCTTAGCGTCAGAACGCGCTTCTGGACTGTAGGGGCAAAGTAGCACATTAGCGAGCAATGTGATGCATGCCGAAACAGGATAGCATAAAATACGCCTGTCAAGATTAGCAAGTACGGATAAAATAGTGGAATTCAAAGACTCACCATAGGTCCGCAAATGGGGGCGCGGGCAGGTGTTGCAAGAGTTGTATCGTCGCTGTTGCTGCTCTTCTCAACTTCACAAAGGAGGTTATCGTTTGCATCTGAGGCAATGCCCGTAGCAGCGTCTCGGGGCCATTTCGAACCACAGTCCAGTGGAGCATTGATACGCAGTTGTAGTAAGCAAAGAGGAAAGTGACAACGGGTATATCGAGCATCGGAACCGCAGGTTCAGCGTTATCACTTGGTCGGATTTCGATAGGGATTCTGGACCTCTGCTCCTCAAGAGCAGAGTCGAGCTCAGACATAGTCTCCAACAGGGGCGGACCGGATTTGTTATGCAGTTTCGTCGCGTAGAGCCGTCGGGCCACTTCTGACTGGACGACTGCAAGATGCGCTCTCAGCCTGAATATGTTCGCACTGCGCTCTGAAAACTTGACGAGGCCGCACCCATCAAGCGACGCCTCATTAGGCACATCCGTCTCCGATATCTCGTCGCTATGTGCAATGGGCAGTCCACAGTTGAAGCTGACGTCCGTGTCTAAGATGTAACAGGCCCAAAGTACTCTTCGTTGAGTCTCAACCTGAACGGGATCCCAGGCACTCCCTACTGCCTTTCTGTGCAAGCCGATAGTGTGTACAGTTCTTGTTGCTACTGATAGTAAGCGTGCTGTCGTTCTTGTATCCCCGGTATTCCTCATGAACATGGCCATAGCAAGAAGGGCTTGCACTACTTCAAGATCGTTCCCCTGAAGTATAAGCTGGGGAAGAATGGCATAGGCGTTCTTGAAGAAGCCCCAGCCAAATTCGGACACCTCCGAGAACGATTTGTTGACCGTTTTCTTGTGAAGCGATATTGCAATGATGGCGTTGAGAAAGCACCACCATGAGGGCCTTTCGGACGTCTCCATTGTGTGTCGGCGCCTGACCCGGTCAAGGAATGAAGGCAGGTGGGAAAGTGGAAACTCGTCGAATATCTCTTCCACGGCGCCCTCGACCAGAAACACTTCGTGCTGTTGTGGGAACACCGGCGAGTCGACGATCGTGTCAAAATTCATGCTGTGTTCGCCAAAATTCCAGCGCTTCAACTGTCGCACCCTGTCGTTGAGCTGCTCAAAGCGGTGCAACCTCCTTTGTAATGTAGATTCTGAAGTGATGTTGGGCTGAAGGTGTTCGACGTTCCCCACGGGTACTTCTGAGGTAATGGCCCTCGAAGAACTTGCAAGTAATACTGGGGCATCTGCGTCTCCTGACTCTACTGCCCTCTCATCTCTGGGTTGTGAGTGGGATCGAGTGAGCAGACTTTCCATCCTGGCCAAGCGGTCCTCGAGTGCCTTGATCTGCTGTTTTCTAAGAGTATCTATCAGTAGAATTCTCTCTCTCATGGCCAGACGTGATCACACCCTTTTCCTGGGCCGCGCCTCTTCTGGAAGTCGGGGTACGAGCAGTCCAATGCATGCGTCGCGCAATATGAGCAACCAGAGCTCTTGCCATCACATCGAACCTTTTTCTCTCTGCATTGCACACAAGCCTTTATAGAAAAGGTTAGCAACAAAGTTCTACAAAGTTGAGTGAGGGGCGCACTACCTGACTAGCCCGCGAGGCCCTCTTTCGCGGCGGTGCATCCGAATGTGGCTCAGGTTCCATAGCCAGCAAATAAGGACTTTCAAGAGACTTCCTGCAATTTTCCAATAGCAAGAGCGTAGGGAGACTGAAAAATTAGAGCTACAGAGGGAGATTTGTTGACATTGAATGTCTTTGATGAGAGTCGTCTATGGTGGTGTTTGGGATATCGCCCTTCCCGGAAGAAAATTACTTCCGGGGTCTTGACTGTAGCCAATCAATCGCAGGTCCTCACTCCAGGCGCTTGCTCTGATTAGGCATAGCCTCATAGGCATCATGGCGCCTTAGGTATCTTTAAGAGCACTGGGGCCATCACCCTGAAGCATTATAACACGCGAAGTTGGACTTCGAAGACACGAAAGATGAAGCCAGGGAAAATGGTGACAAAAGTAGTAGAAACTCTAGTGAAATCTTTGCATTAAGGGGGCAACGGCGCCGAAACCCAGCCTGTACGGTGTTTCTCTCCGGTACGGGAGTTGAACTCGCTCTATACCGTCCCTCCACACATCAGACACGCAGTAAAGCCTTGATTTGATTGATAAAAGTCGTAAAGTTCAGTGCTAATATTCGCCTGAGTGGACCGCTCTATGTGATGAATGGGTAGAATCTCAACATCACGTCCGGACTACCATTGGAGTTGCGCCGACATGTTATCGTAGAGCACCATGAAGGAACTTCCCCCCTCCCCCCCTAATCTTGAAGCCAGGACTCGGCTCTCGCTTTCCAATTCGCAGTGCAAGGCCCGACCACATGCTCGCAATCCACGTGGTACCTAGAAATTTCCAACGTGCATATAAGAGTGTCGATCCAGTCCGTAGGGTACCTAGTTCAAGATCTAGAAGCTGATATCCGTAGGTGATATCCCTGAGCTTTCTCTCAGCTATAAGGTCTTCATATTGTCAGCTGCTCGGTGAGAGGAACATCTGTGGCAGATGTACCCTTCTGCTTTCGCCGTTCCCGGAAAGACGGCATCTCCGCGTCCTTCCCAGCCATGATGCGCCCCGGATGTATGACGTTGAAGATCACTAGCGCAATGAACATGGGGAGCGAATCTAGGCAGTACTGGTACGCCTCGTGGCGGGGGATCTGGCTATCGAGACCTTGAGAATATTCGCAAAGGCGGAAAATGATTCGGAGCTGGCGTTATCTGTTAATTATGACCAACACGACGAAACAAAGCGGAGCGGGGAGATCGTATTACCGTGACCAACGCAAGTGTAGCATAGAGAGCGGATAGAAGAATCATCGGACCGCGAAGAGACGCCGCTCGGCCAGCTCTGTCTTTACGGAGATCGAAGAACATTCGGAAAGAGAAGCCACAGAAGAGGAGAATAAAAAGTTGTTGGATTCCGACGCCGCCCATGTAGATGTGTAACCCGCGCATGACTTCGTCGGTAGGTGCATCATCCTGAACCGCAACGACCGCTCCACCGATCTGGACGATGAAGGCAATAATGTCCAGTGTCACGAAGACCAGCCCGAAGTGCCAAGCCTTCAGTTTCCACATCTGATGACTGTCCTTGTAGTTCCACACCATGCGGCCAAATACCATGTAGGCGAATGCGTTCGTCCACAGCGGCGCAATGAGGATGAAGACAAACCACGCCGCATAGGCGCCGAAGTTTGCAGGATCCTGAATGCTGGCCTGCCGCGCCGCATACGTTAAGATTTGAAGCACGCCCGACGTGACGATCACCCAACAGTACGGCTTCCTGTAGTAGATTGCCTGGCCGAGGTGGGCCATAGTCGTTAGGGTGAAAAGGATCAGGAAGAGGATATTTGGCCCCGAAGCTGGACAGAAGTTCCAGTTCGTGTCTGGAGTTATGAGTGCCTTGCAAGTCATGATGGTAACTCGTTTCTAAACAATTGTAAGGAAGTGAATTCAAGGCAACCTCTAGAGAAAGCCCGCAAAACTAAGTGTATCGCTCGAAGCCGAGACATTTCCTTCAATTCTTGGCTACGAAACCATGGTACTGAGCGCAGATATAGCCGCAAAAACTTCTGGGAAGATGTTTCCAAGTCAGGCTGCCCACGCCCTTACGAGCTGCGCCACTGCTTCCTCTGGAGTTAGACGGATCCTCCTTGGATATTAGCACTAACAGATATTGCCGTTGTCAACTGCACAAGCCGTTAGGGCTGTCTTCAGGTGGACCAGGGAACATTCTTCGATTGGTCCGCTCGTACGGGCATTTGTCCACTACAACCAGCTAGTCGTCATTTGGCCGAGGACTCCGAGTCAGCGACAGACTGGGGCGATAGAGGCTGCACAAAGCCACGTCCTCGTACGGGCATCGTATGGACTCTCTTCCATTGACATAGTCTGTCAGTCAAAATGACACGCGTCAAGCCGGGTCAGCGGCAAAGAGCCAGAGCGCCAAAGGTGCGGACGGGCTGCAGGACCTGCAAGTACGTGCCAGTGACCGAAGAGCTGACAGCTCATTATTAGCTGACTGGATTCCGCGTTTTAATAGGAGTATGCTTGATCTGACATGACCATACCAAAACGTCTTGCATTCGCTTATCGACTTTCAGTCCGCAGGGTGAAATGCGATGAAGCACGCCCAGCCTGCAGGAGATGTTGGTGCCCTCCATTATTTGGACACAAACAGAGACGCTCGAGTTGACCAATCGGCGCAGGTTCTTCGACTGGACGGATGTGCGATGGCTACGACGTGATCGCCGAAGTAACCAGCCGGAGGAGTCCGTTGTCCGGAGCCCGCGCCTTAGTTGAGCACCCTGCCGTGGCTATCCCTACTCTCACGCGAACCTCCGCCGAGCTACGTTCCCTTCAATTTTATATCGAGAAGACCGTCGGGCAGCTCACGACGTTCTTCCCCGATGAGCTGTGGACTACAGCCGTAATACGGCTGGCACAGTCGGAGACGGGCATCTCGCACGCCCTCGTCGCGCTCTCCTCGTACCACGAGTGCTATATCAGTCCACAACAATGCGATAACCGAGACACCTCGTTTGCGTTGCGCGAATACAACCTCGCGATCAAGGACCACCTAAAGGCGACGCAGATCTATCCGTCAGCACCGATTAGCTCGATTAGCCTTGTCACCTGTCTCATCTTTACATGCATCGAGGCGCGTCTTTCTAGAGAAGCGCCATCTCCCGGACTTGGACTGACGCGAGACAGATTCTGCGGAGCAACTATGATGCCGCGATGCGTCTCTTCCTCATTGGTCACCAGCTGATACAACAATGCCTGCAACGGGCCGAGGCCAACAGCGAGTCCGAGAGCGGTCCCACATCCGGAGGACTCGACGACATAATAAGGATAGTGCAGCCTTCTTTTGTCCGACTTGCTATTCAGTCATCGGTGGTGAGTTTATTTTCTCGAATACCCGCTTTTGATGCTGCACTAACTCCACACAGTTGGTAGGGGACGTTGATCCCTTGATCGGGCTAGAGGCTGTCCCAGCTTTCAATCTACCCTCCTTACCGCTCGAAGCAGCTTCGTTTGAGTCACTAGTGGAAGCCCGGGAAGCCCTGGTGTTTCTTGCCGTTGACTGCATGAGGGCTAGTCGCGCCCGCGTAACCGAATACTCCATGATCTCACGCAGATTGGAGCAATGGACCCGGGCTTTTGACGCTTTCGTGGTCTGTCGGTCCGCCACGCTGGAGGCTACAGCACAGAGGAGAGGGGTTGCTCTCGTCAGGCTTCAGCAACGATACTTGGCCTTGAAGGTGGGCACGGCAAACTTCGAGGGCGTCACAGGCTCTTCTGCTGGAGGTGTCTATGCCGGTCCATTCAGCGAGATGATTGAGGATGCTGCTATTGCCTTGGGGTTTGATCCGGCAGAGGAGGAATCATGGGAAAAGCAGCTGGAGCCTGTACAAACCCGGTTTCACATGGACATTGGCGCCATCCCCATTCTGTTTTCCATCAGTGCCCGTTGTCGAGACCCCAAGATCCGCCGCAAGGCTATCGCACTGATGCGAAACGCCTCTATTCAAGACGGGCTGTGGCCTAGCGTGCTGGCTGCAGAGGTTGCTGAGAGGATAATGGAGCTCGAAGAGACGGAGATGAGTCATCGAGAGTCTCTCTACTCTGTCTCGACAGAGGTGAGAGTTCGATCTATCGCCCTGACCGAGATAAAGGAGAAAGGTGCGGTTGTGCAGTATGGACTGTACGACAGCTCAAGGCAGGAACACATCAGCTGGTGAACCCTGACTGAAGAGCACAAGAAGCTACACATCAAGTGATTGCTTCATTTGGGACCTACAGGTTAACTGAGACCTATCATATAATTGTTTGACAGGATACATCATCATGGGTGCTATGATAGTCCGTCCCCGTTCGTCACAACCCCTTCGGATTCCGCAAATGATCGCGGGAGCCCGTTATTTGGTGACTCAACCTCCTCACTTCCATGCTTATGGTTGATGCTCCCAATCATCATCGAGCATATGTTTCCATCGATCGAAGTCGTGTCTACGATGTCACTGCGATGATGACATTAGCGAAGCCGCCAGAACTCCTTTGTTAAAGTATTCAGGGGTCACAGCTGAAGAAAGACTAACCAGTTTTGGCTCTTCGCATAGTCGACGAGGTACTTCAAATGTCTCTTCCCAATCTCATCATCTCCGAATTGGATGAACTGTATCATTATCCGCGTTCTAGGCAGGTTGTGTTGCTTCACGCAGTCGATCAGTCTCTGGATGGCATTCTGGACTCCAACGGCGCCGTCAGTGTCGTCTCCCCATCGCCCGTCTGTAAACACAATCAAGCTGATAGGGTGGTTTTGTAGGGGACGGGCATCGGATGGTCGACGCCGCGAGGTCGAAGGCGGTAGAGTCTCCGGGACAAGTCGCTCGATGAGAATATTGTCGACAAGCCAGGTTAGTTTCTCCTCCATGAAGCATCCAAGCTGATCGTAACCGCATTCCTGCAACACCTTCATAAGCGGTGAGATCTCTGTGCTGCCGTGTATTTTCTCCTCGAGGGTGGAGGTGAATGCTAGTTGCACCTTGTTCTTGTCCTTCTTTGCGATGTATGCGAGAGTGTCGAAGGCCTCGAGGACACGAGCTGCGTGCGCCTTCATTTTGATCGATGTCTCGACCAGAAATATATGCTCTCGCCGAACCAATTCAGCTTGTAGGCTACTGATGATCTTGTTGCTGTCCCGCGCTTTGGTCAAGTCGTAAGCCTTCTTGCCCATTTTCCACTCCCGAGCTTCAGCCAGTGACAGGTACAGGTTATCTAAGGAGGGAACCAGGTGACTCTCAAAACTTGCAACTGACGAGGTGGCCGACGGGGATCGAATCCCGAGCCCGGGCACCACGAGGGAGTGCCGATGCGGGAAGGCTGGACCGGAAATTGTAGGTGAAGGAACATTCATGGCATTCTCCGGCGTAGGGTCTGACATCGACCGAGGCTCCCCGTGGCCCTGAATCGGAGCGAGAACGGGTCGACGAGGAGGGAGTTCAGGCGTTGTAGGACTATTTCGGAGGGCTGCGATGGAGGCCGCTGCTTGTCCAACACCCCGCTTCAAGCCATCCTTAAACCGCCCCATCTTTGAGGCGGCAGGCCCAGGTGATTGAGGTTGCAGTGTTTCTTCATTAGACCTATTCAGGGTGGAGCTCCGGTCCACCTCGTTTGGTAGCGGCGACAACATGGACGATGATAACCCGCTCTCTTGCTCAAAAGTTCCCAGTATTTTGACGAACTTCTCGTGCAGGACTCTGGCGGACTTCCGGTCCTTCGGCTCCTCCAAAAGCATGCTTTCCTCAACAAGTTCAAGCAGCTTTGGTGTGAGGGAGTCGCCCGGGAGGCAATCTTGGCGGATCATCTCGTGCATCTCGTCGACTGCATGCAATCTCCCGAGCCCATCGTGGAAACATCCTTCAAAAGTACATTGTGATTCAGGGTCAATGAACGGACGCCAGCATGGCTTGGGCTCCCTAATAGGCACTGAAGCGGGTCTTGGGTGTGCCGCGGCACAGACAGACATGCCTTTGTGGTTTCACGGTCGGAGTCCTAAAAACGCCTAATGACAAACCCTACGGCACAGCCTCGCAGTCCTTGCTGCCCAAATGTCGTGGCTGCTGGCTATGCTTGCTGTTGTGGAGGCGCAGGATCTGATATCACCCAATAGTCTCTACGCGCGACGCACCACCATCGGGACGGCATGTGATTGTGAATGCAAGTCAGCGCTACAATCAGCTCGCATGGACAGATGGGAAACGCCCGAGACAATAGATTCGATACAAACTGCGAAAAGAATACGGCTTTCTTGATGGTTGTCTCCGGGTGTCTAATTAATCGTTCCCCTAACTTCTCCGCATCATGCCGCAACGGCGCCAAGCAACCACTACTTATATATCATAAAAGGGCATTAGACACCGCCTACAATCTTATGTGCCCAGTATTATTGCATAATTACGACCACCCACTTACAACATGGTAGCAAGTGTGTAAGACAGCCTGCCAGAGATATTATAGGCAAGGGTCCAAGCTTTCTGGGTCAACCCTGAAAAGGTCATCTAGCTTGATGGACTTGGCTTTGTCGAAGGTGCGATGCGTGGCGTGGGCCTCGATGTGGCCGATGAGGCTGGCCATAGTCCTCTAAGGTTGTTTGTGTAGGAAGAACGAGCTGCCATCGCGAAGCACGTCTCATCTTGTTGTCAAGCTCCTGATGTATTTCTTGAAAGCTCTGCCAATCCTCGTGCAGCTGCCGACATTTTTGGCGTTGATTGGGAACATGTCCTGGATAGTAGTGTTGGCGGTTGGAAAGATAAGGGCTGATGATTGTGATTGGGAAAGGTGAACTGAAGCTAGAAATTACAGAGGACGGGTACTTCTTACATGAAGCTTATCCGTAGAATGTGGTCTCCTTGGTAAGTACTGTAGCTGGATTGCGATGGTTCAGTGCATACTGCTTAGACTGCTGCAACGTTTTACAGGTAGCTTAGATACGCAGTGTAATGGACTACTCGCAGGCTCGCGGTCACATCGTTGCAAAAAACGCTTTCATGATCAAAAATATCTTCATTTATTAGCATTGCAAAAGCAAAGCCTGTCCTTACATATCGGGGTATATAGTCATGCCCTTCAGCTCTCCGTCCCCTTTACCAAACCAGGGGGCTTCGTTTTCGCCTTCACGCCGTCGTTCATTACATGCAGTCCCGATACTCTTTGTCCATCACCCCAATATTCTGGCCTTTAGACCGTCTCTTCCGGAAGCTCCTCGTGGGCCGCAGCGGCCTCCTTATCAGCTCCGACCTTGTTCTTCTCAATATCGTTGGCCAACATGCCCAGCGCGCGGTCGCCGAACATCAGGTCGATCTCTTCGAGGGACATGCCCTTCGTCTCCTTGAACATGAAGATGAGGCAGGGCAGGGTGATGACGACGTTGAAGGCGACGAAGAGGAAGTAGAACTTCCATCCAAGGTCACCCAGCGCGATGGGGCTGACCTGTGCCCAGAAGGTGGCGACCAGCCAGTTGCCGATGCCGGTTGCGAAGGCGGAGCCCTTGGACCGGATCTGGTAGGGTAGCACCTCGCTCATGTACGTCCATGAGACGGGGCCGAAGGAGAAGGAGAAGATGATGGTGACGCAGAATAGGAAGGCGACGCCGGCAATGCTGAGGCCGTCCTTGCTGCCGTCGGTGTTCTGGCTGTTGATGGCGGCCTCGAGGATCAGAGCGATGCTGATGGCGATGATGCCGTAGATCAGGGGCCTCTTACGGCCGATACGGTCGATGAAGAAGGTGATGAAGATCAAATCTGGATTCCAACAGAGTCAGAAACGGGTCGTCTATCACTTTTTGATGTTTGCAGGATTTTCACTCACTGGCCAGGGGTCCGGTGCAGTTGTAGATACCAGCGACCAGAAGATTCTTGTTGCCAGTGAAGCCAAGCGCCTCGTACATGATCGTCTGGTAGTATCCAATGACGTTAATGCCAGTGAACTGCGTGAAGACCTGTACCAGAGTTGCAAGGCCTAGACGGCGGCGCCACTGCGGCACCTTGAACATGATGAGCCATCCTGGTGCCGTGGCGCTCTTCTCGGCGTCAATTGTCAGCTTGATCTCGTTGAACTCGCTCTGGATCCAGTCGTCGTTCGAGCCGTCGTAGTGCAGCTTGCGCAGGATCGCCATGCCCTCCTCCAGGCGGTCGGTAGCGATAAGGTGTCTGGGGGATTCGGGGAACCAAACCATGCCGACGGCCAGCAGCGCGGCGGGCACGGCTTGGAAGGCCAGGGGGAAGCGCCACTGGAAGGACGATGTATCGGGCATCTGTGCGCTACCGTAGCCAACCCACGTCGAGACGATGAAGCCGACGCCGATCATCTGCTGGGCGAGACCAACGATGAGACCACGGATCTTGGGGTGGGCGGTCTCGGACTGGTAAACGGGGACTACAGAGAGTCAGGGACCGCCAAGTACGGAGGCTATTGGGGTACTGGGAGCTTACCACTCATGGAGAGCAGACCGATGGAGAAACCAGCGATGATTCGGCCGATAAGGACCATGGCCAGATGGTAGGCCGCAGCCTGCAATATGGCACCGACCGTGCAGATCACGGCGCCGACGCCAATGGTCCTTCGTCGTCCATACTTATCCATGATGACACCACCAAAGAGTGCACCGAACACGGCACCTCCATTGAACGTGGAGTTGATGGCGCCGACGATAGAAGATGTTTTTGTTGTGTCGAAGAAGTTGAGGAAGTTCTCGGAAGCAATGACATCGGTCATCACACCGGAATCATATCCGAAAAGGAATGATCTACGTTTCGGGATCTAGTCAGCAACGACGAGAGGCGGCGACCTCATAGACGGGAGGGCGTGTCCAGCATACCCAATGGCCGCGAAGCACGCGAGGCCGATGTTGAAGGCTTTGCCCATGGTGGAGGGACTTGAGAGGGTTGTCAATTGTCAGGGTTCACTTGCTGACTGTGCAGTACACACGATGTCTGAGCAGATAGATACAGGATGAGGCTCAACGAGAGGTCGGGCGAGGATGGAGTATTTGTAACCAGGAATGAAGACGGAAGCGAACCCGCCGTGCCATCTCTGCAACCTCACATGTGGATTGCAGACACGCCATTGGCAACCAGACCGTACCAGGCCCGTGGAGCCACAGAGCGTGGCCATCCCCAGGGGGTAAACCCCCGGTTTCCACCGGGGTCACAGGGAGGAGCGATCCCGTGTGACTGGAGGAATTTCTCCAATCCCCTCCCCTCCTCGGTCCTCACGCCAGCCGGCCGAGCTACGGCCATCTCCAGCTTGGCCCGGTACCAGGGTCTGGAGATCTCTGGTGCCTCCTCACGTCGCCAGATTAGCGAGCGGGTCAACCGCCCGGCCTTCCAAGAAACTGCGTGGTTTGCCAGCGCCTGGCATGACCACTGGGCCCAGCAAGCGACAGCCACAGCGTCAAGGCCGGCTCGAGTCAGGGGGGCGGGAAGCGTGGGCCGAGGCGCTTCGAGACTGCACAGGCAACGCCACTGCGACCCCGAGTGCCTGGTTTTGCTCATGCCACCCACGCTTGTCGCTCGTCTGCCCAGCCGGCTGGCTGACAAGCCAAGTCGCCGTCGCCGGTTAAAGAGTGAGTGCCAGATTACCCGGCCTATGAATATCCTGTGTCGAGGGACTAGAGAATACGCTTGCTAGCGGCCGTCAAGCCTTTCTAGGACCCCCTGTTGCTGTCACCCCACCGTCCGGGTCGTGCATGCGGTCTGGAGAAATCGGCCCGGAGGAATGACACTGGGCTCTGGATAAATGCAGAAAGACCCGTCGGATGCTGTCTAACTGGCTATTCATCGTTATAGCGCTCGTTAGTGCCATTGGGGCGTGGAAAGATTCCCCGGAATGTTTGTGACGCTCCCCGTGGGGGCCAGATAACCATGGACAGATCACCAATGAGCTCCAGCATTGACAAGCATAGGAATCACACATTATCGTCGAATCTATGAGAACTGCAGTCGAGGGAATGCATCAACAGCAATGACTTGGGCGTCCCGTGCCAGCCAAAGAGAACCCCGAAGAAATCCGAGACCAGCCAGCGAAGGCACAGAATCTGGCCAAAGCTCGTGACGGCCAGCGGCACTGGCTGAAACGACCAGCAGAGAACACACGCCGTTTAGCCAAGAGATCTGGCGAACCCGCTAACACTTTACCCGGCAAGGGTCTCCCAGGACTGCTAGGCACCGTTCGTTATTGCCGCATCCGGCACTTCGTAAGCGCTACGGCGCAGGATCTGTAGCTAGATGGAATGGAATGTCAGACGCAGAAGGAGAGACATCGTATCATAACGCCATGATGAATAGTGTATCTAATAGTAGCAACATATTTTGACACCTGAGCCCCACCCGCCGAGAGAAGAGAGATGCAGCCTGAACCCTGCAAAGAGAAACCTGTCTATCACGCTGAACCCTAGTGCGAACCGAGCCCACGGATCAGCCACGCGGTGCTTAATCATCTCAGTGAACTGCCGCTACAGAGCCTTGATGGAAACATGCGGCTCGCCCTGCAGGCTCCGGCCCTCCGTCGACACTGACACGCCGCCCTTGAGCTTGGCCAGGCCCTCAACTTTGCCGTCCTTGCCGACGACCAGCTCTGCGAAGACCTTGCCCTGGCTGTCCACAACTGCGGCCTTGTCGCCCGGCTTGGTCTGGTACAGCGCGACCTCGACGTCGCTGGCGTAGTCGTAAACGGCACCGACAGCGCTCCTGCTCCCCAGCACGAGAACACTGCCCTCGCGCACGTACAGCGGCAGCGTGCCGAACCCGTGCTTCTCCCTGAACCAACCCGGGCCGGTCTTGACCTCATTGGTGAAGAAGGAGGTCCACTTACCCTTGGGCAGGTAGAACTCAGCCTCACCCGACTCCTCAAAGATGGGCGCGGCCAGCAGCTGCGAGCCCACCATGAACTGCCTGTCGAGGAACCACGCGGTGGGGTCGTCGGGGAACTCGAAGGCCACAGCCCGCATCGACATGGGGATGCCGCCCTCCTGGGACTCGGCGGCCTGGGCGAGAATGTACGGCATCAGGCGGGTCTTGAAGGCGGTGAACTTGGCAAGGGTGCGGGAGCAGCCCTCCTCGGTCCGGTCGTCGTTGTCGACGGTCCAGGGCACGCGGTACGAATTGCTTCCGTGCAGGCGGCTGTGGCTGCAGAGCAGGCCCATGGCCACCCAGCGCTTGTAGATCCAGGGCGGAGGATAGCCCTCGAAACCGCCAATGTCGCAGCTCCACCAGGAGAAGCCGCTCATGCCCATCGACAGGCCGCCGCGGATGCTCTCAGCCAGAGCTTCCGGGGTCGACTCGCAGTCACCGCCCCACTGGAGGGGAAAGCGCTGGCAACCGGCCACGGCGGAGCGGGCGAAGAGCACGGCCTCGTCCTTGCCATAGCGCTTCCGCAGAGCCTCGTAGACAATTTTGTTGTAGGCGAAGGCGTAGTAATTATGCATCTTGACGGGGTCGACGCTGGTGTCAAACCATTGCACGTCCTGTGTGGGGATACGTTCGCCAAAGTCGGTCTTGATGGCGTCGACGCCCTTGTCGAAAAGCCCGTTGAGGCACTCGACGTACCAGGCGACCGCATCGGGGTTCGTGATGTCGACAAGACCCATACCGGCCTGCCACAGATCCCACTGCCAGACGTCGCCGTTCTTGCGCTTAAGCAGGTAGCCCTTCTCGGCAGCGTGTTTGAAGGCGGCACCGTGCTGGGCGATGTACGGGTTGATCCAGACGCAGACCTTCTTGCAGAGACCGCTCTCCTTGAGCCGTGCAATCTGGCCCTTGGGGTCAGGGAACCTCTCTGCATCAAAGACGAAATCAGTCCAAGTGAAAGCCTTCATCCAGAAGCAATCGTAGTGGAAGACGTCGACGGGGCAGTCTCGCTCCTTCATTCCCTCGAGGAATGAGTTGACGGTGGCCTCGTCGTAGTTGGTTGTGAAGCTGGTCGTCAGCCAGAGACCGAAACTCCAAGTAGGGACCTTGCCCGGCTTGCCGGTCAGGATGCTGTATTTCTTAAGGACCTCTTTGGGGGTCGGTCCGTAGATGATGTACATCTTGAGCCGCTGGCTCTCGACAGTAGTCTGAACGCGACAGCACCGCTCGCTTCCGATCTCCATCTCGACGCGGCCGGGGGTGTCGATGAACACGCCATAGCCGCGGTTGCTCATCCAGAAGGAGACATTCTTATAGGCTTGGTCGCTGGAGGTGCCACCGTCGGCATTCCACAGAGTGACAGCCTGGCCGACCTTATTCCACGCGCCGAAGCGCTCGCCGAGGCCGTGGACGGACTCTCCGACGGCCAGGTTGGTCTGGAAAAACATGTAGTGCTTGAAGTCTCGCATATCGGCGGTCTGCATGGGCGTGCTGGGGGCGGGGGTGTAAGCAAAGCCCACACTCCTGTTAGCGAGAGTGGTAAGGTGTTTTGAGCGGTCGGTGCTGTGGAATTCGATGTCGAAGTTCTGAGGGTTAGGGCCGACAGTGACGGCGAGAGAGCCAGACTCGAGCGTAGTTCCTTTGTCGCTCTTGACTATCCTGCCCTTGGCGGAAGGCCTGCTGCCGTCTGGGAAGAGCTCGAAATGAGGACCCTTGTTCAGGGCACCGGCCCAGTGAGTTGCCTCGATAGAGATGACACCATCGAACTCGGCCCTCACGTCCACGTTGACGGTGGGCTGGTTTAGGGTGTCGCCGCGGTTATTGATGTGCTTAGTCGGGCACAGCAGGCTCATAGCCTGCTGGTCCTCTTGGGGCGCGATCTCGTAGACATCCTCCGCATACTCGGCGCGCATCCCCTCGCGGGGCAGCCACATGCCATCTCTAAGACGGACCATTGCGGATTGTGCAGTGTACCAAAAGAGAGAAGTTCTTGGGTGCGATGGGATCAATTGGTCTGACAAGCAAATCAGAACTGTAGAAGAGAGGAACTGAGCGAACTCTCTTGAATGCTCGGGGAAAGAGGTGAGAGCTCTTTTCTCTTCTCGGCGACAGTGAGAGATAGCTAGCTCTGGGAGAGCTCCCCATTATGGGCGGTGGGATGATGCCGGCGGCTCCAACATGCCCACACACGTGAGGAGACATTACCACGTCCGCCAGGGTGTCGAGCACGGCGCATTCATCCGTCTTAGCGATATCCACAGTGATACCTCTCTTCGCATCACAGGGCCGAGCTCCACGTGACGGGGCACCACCACGTCCGGAGTCCGGGCCACGAGGTTTCACGCCATCCAACGACAGCGCGGAGCGTCAGGAGCTGGCTGTGGATTCCGCGCTCCATCGCGGCCGGGTAAATAGAGAGACCCATTCGGGTGAATGCAGTCTCTCCACGTCTCCCCACCAATGTAGGGCAGATCTCACCCCGTGTCCTCTGGCAGTGCTCCGTCCGTGTCGGTTAGATCGCGTAGATATCTTTATCCTAGCGTACCATATTTGGATTCACCAGGTTATCGGGTCCCGCCGCTGTCGAGGAGCCGAAGAGCCCCAGCTGACTCGAAATTTCCCCTCGACATGACTCGTAAGATGGAGAATCCTGGTCCCAAGAGAAAGTGTGAGCGGTCAGGAATCTCCCGTCGGCACGACCTGAGTCAGCAACAGCTTTACTAGAGACGAGCCATCGAGTGCTCCTCGACTACGGCACGTCTCGGTTCAGAACAATGTTTCCATCCCATACTATGAACAGGAAGTAGCAGAGAAAAAGAAGATTATGAAGAAAACGCAATGCAAGAAACTCTGTTATTGCTGCCAGTGATCTTGTAGGCAGGTTCTGTCATTTGCTTCGGAGACCTCTCGTCTTCCTCATCATGGCAATTTTCCGAGATCCGGCTCGGTTGATTTTCCGTTCTGTGGCTGGCTGGAGAAGCGAGGCTGTTCCCGTGGCTGATGGGGAGGAATCCTTAACGCCGAAACCCCTCACAAATCAGACAAAACGCTGGGGTTCTCTTTCTGCGAAGTACTGAGACGCCGGACAGGACGCTAACAGTCGAGCTCGTCCTGCCCGTATCGAAGGTTGTCCAGTATATGCATTCGCTCATTCTGCGCGGAAGCGTTCGGTGATCGTCAGTCCCCTCAAAGTCCGCATGACCTGGTTGAGGGAAGAACAACTCACCTGGGTGAGGTAGCGGGGGATGCTGAGCCGGAAGTTGTTGCTGTTCGGCTGCATCTGCGTGCACCTCGGCGTCAGGCTCGGTCTCCATCCTCTCTGGTCGTCAGCGCGCGGCACACGAACCGTCACCTCGATATCCGCCGTTGGGAACAGCGTCTTCAGGTATCTCTCCAGGTCCGACTTCCAGAGATGGTACGTCGTGATGCTGTCGTATACCATGGACCGAGTCAATGCGACGGAAGCCGCTTTCTGTGGGCGGTACCGGTCTAGTGAGGTCATTGCGGCTTGGTCGGGCGACGAGGCATGGCCGGTTGTTCTCCGAAGGAGCGTAGGGCGGCGCGAGAGCGGGTGCGTGTGTCGCGCGTATGTCGTGCGTATGTCGAGCCCAAGGCGGATCAGGAATCTGCCTGGGTCTCTGTCGTTGGATGACGGATGATCTGGTCTTGTCCACGGCAGTGCTGCGGGACGGAAAAGACCAGTTCTAGCCCCGTGGGACGTTATCTACTCCCAAGGAGGGGCCTGCTGCTTGAGCCTCATGTCATGGCCCATGTCGGCTCCGGTCGGTCACCAACGGAAAATGCCTGCCCAGATTCAGCGTCCCCTCATCCCCCGCAGTCCTCGCGCTCGTGCGTCGATGGGAAGGTTATTGGGTGGGCACGCACGACGCCCTGCGGGACGGGAGTCCCTGTCCAATGAGACGACACAGTTGTCGATTTAGTCTGGTTGCCACTTCTTATCTGTCCAACGAGCTGCTCGGGGACCAGATGAGGGGAAGAACTGGGTGGTCAGACCGTGCGGGATGCCGTTGCACAGCGAGGAGAACGGTTTCTGCGGCAGGGTTTGCCCAGCTATTGGAGTCTGCCGTGTCGCCCGGTGGTCACAGGGACAGCGGATGGCCACTCTATTTTCTTTGCCGGCCGGCAGACGAAACGCAGTGAGGGTCGAGGTACGTGCGGGTTCTCGGCAATCAGACTCGGGCCCAAGATGTGCGGGTGGTGGTCTTGTGTGACGCTGTTGCGTACAATTTCAAGCATCATATCTATGCCCCAGCCAGCTGCGTAAGGCATGCCACTTCTTGGGCAGTTAAGGTCCTGCACGACTGGAGATGTCCATCGGAGCCGGTGAGACAGACGTATGCGTGATGTACCAGTCACTCGTCACTCCATCCCGCCCTGGAATGCAGGGCTTCCTGACTCTTTCTTCTTGTTGTTTCTTGGCTCATCTTCTGTGCAGAGGTGCCACTGCATATTCACGCAAGCACGGCTCGCTCTTGATCATCGTTAGTGCAGCCCCTCTGCAGCGCATCTGCCTATGTCCCCCGCCGCCCACGGTCAGACGCACATCTTCTTTCTGGAGCTTGACCAGGGGCTGCAGTCGTCGCCTCTGTAACCCGAGTCACTTTGATGAGGGTCGCATCCTCCAAATTATACTTTAATTACAAGTAGAAGCTACGATGATAGGATATCTTAGTACTCCCGCCGACATAGTTACGAAGGCAATGGCCAAGATCGCCAGCATTCTCTAGCATGTGACCTGTTCATCTTTGATTCACCGACCTGATTTCTCGCCAGACGCAATGCTAGGTAGAAATTGCCCTAAGCATAGCGCACAGTGTAGCTGCCACCAGCGAGATCGTCGAATCTCAGGCCGCTGGTTGACGTGACAGGCTTGAGCGAACCATTCGGTCCCTTCACGATGATGCTCGCCGCCGTACTGGGCAAAATCAAACTGCCTGACGTCCCTTTCGGAGTGCTGAATGTCCCGGTGATGGCACCACTCGCATCAGCCACCCAGTCCGCTGAAAACTCTCCCAAGGGCGTCTCATACCCGGCCTCGACATGTTCCAAGGTGCCAAGCTGGGGTTGAACAACCCAGGTGTTGCCCGCGGCGGTCACAAGCCGCAGGCCGGCCGCGTAGAACGTCAAGCTGGAGGTCGGGCCCGTAGCCCAACCGTGGGCGTGGCTCACCCGCGCATCATTGTCATACGGCGCGTAGTGGAGGTCGCCGTTGGTAGAGTATCCCTCGACGAAGCTGCTGTTCGTCATCCGCGGGTCGTCAAGCATGAAGTCCGCCCACATGAACTCGATGAGATCGACCGCGCGCTCGGGGAACCCGGCCAGGAAGTGGGCCTGCACCTCGAACCCCGTCGCGAAGGGCGAGATGGTCGGACCGGCCTCTGGTGCTGGGGCGCCGTACGGCCTCACCCACCTGCTACTGAGAGCTGTGCTGATGGCGGCGGCCCGCGCGGTGTCTACGAGGCCTGCAATTATGACCCAGGAGTTGCCGTCTTGCGGATGAACGGCGGTGAGGGTCTTGTTGGCATCGTTATCAAAGAAGAGGTTCTGGGCCGGGTCCCAAAGTCTGTCGTTCACGGCCATCTTGATTCCCTCCATTGCTGATTTCCAGGTGGCGTCTAAACTGTGATCGCCAAGGGCCTCTGAGAGTTGGAGAGACGCGTTTATGGTATAGTACAGAATGGCATTGGCCTAGAGAGGGAACATATTAGTTGAGGCTGGGACCTGTTGCTGCAAGTGCCAGATATGGATGACCTTACCTCAACATTGTGGCCTCCCATGCCAGATCTCAACCAGTCATTAGTAGAGGAGACGTTTGCGAGGCCGGAATCATCAATAGTCGCAACACTCCAGGCAAGCGCCAGCTTGTATTGTTCCCAATGACTTCTTAGATAATTGAGATCACCTGTATAAAGGTAGTAGATGTGGACGTCAAGTAGCGTGTAGAGGTGATACGTAAAGCTAAACTGGAACCGCCCTGGTGCCGTGAACGGGACTCCAGCCCACGGCAGACGCCCATCCGGCTGCTGGAGCAGGAACAGAGAGTCGAGCCCATTCTTGATTCCATCCAGACTGTTCGTTGACACAAACACGGAAGGGCCGGAAATGATCAGGTCACCTGGCCAGACAAGACGGTCCCGTTTTGCCCCGTCCATGAGGACAGACGAGCCGTCTTTATGAGGTTAGAAAGACATGATACATAAGAAGGAGTTTTGAAGGGACCCATGCACACTCACTCGCTATAGTCGCATTGTAGTACCAGTCGGTGCCGGGGATTCCAAGCGCGTTACCAGTTGTCGGGTCGGCACTACATAGCTGGTTCGTGTAGGCTCCAGCATACCAGACCCGGTTCAACTTCTCGCTGTCGCTGTTGAAATAACCTGGGTAGTCTCTCAGATTATTCATCTCTGGCGAGGCAGTGAAGTTCACCCATAAGTCCCCGAGAGTCACAGTTCCGGTGGAAGTGTGCCAGATGCTCATATAACGGAAGGCACCCCGCTGGTGGTACTTGTCAGCCGCGTATTGCCCTTTCCTTGGGATTTTGAATACAAGCGGGCTGTCGTATGTGCCGTTTGAAGCCGAATCACAGTGATAGGGGCTGATCCACATGGAACTCTCGGTGAAGCTAAAACCAATGGATTCGTCGGGGCCAGAAACAGAGCGCACATCGAAATGGACTGTGCCGGCAACGTTCTTGCCGAAGTCCAGAATGATGGAAGCATTTGGGCCGAAGACGACTCCCTCGGAGTTGTGTACTCCTGTGCAGAGCGCATTAGGGTTCTTGACTTGGCCGTTGACGGCGTACAGGGACGGCGGAGTCACAGAACGGTAATTCGGGGCCAGGATATACTCTCGGAACTTGGTAGCACAAACCAAGTCCGACCAAAGGAGTGCAACCGAGGCACAGAGAATAACGCGCCAGTGAAACATTTACAAAGCAGTAAGATCGTATACTTGGCTTCTGTTATCAGATTGGGGCGTAAATGAGACATTATCTGGATTATTATCTTCCTCGTCTATACATGATGAGCCTCCCTTTTATCCCTCTTCTCTTGTCTCATGCATGACATGGGGGAATCATTCTATTCACTCGCCACTCAGCGGTGAAAACATCGACTCGGGCATAGTCTAGACGAGTTAGCGAGGCACTTGTGATGCTCCCTGAGGGGGTTCGGTCTTTCTCACATCAGTTACACCGAAGTCGGCAGTCCCGCCTCTGCGGGGTGGAATATTGTGAGGAAGTTAAGGATGATCGACGCAAGCATCTGGCCGGCAGTTATCCCTTTTCGGCCTTCTCTAAGAATTCGAGGACCGCTTCCGTAGTATATCGCTATGAACTGCAACGTCTTCTAGAAAAAGGTTGCGCATGTCCTGTGTGTCGTATATATCTTGAGCATATGTTATGTCAACGCAGCGGTTGAGTATATACGCCGCACTGCAACGAGCAGGCTAGTGACGTGATCAGAGGTCCGGGGCAGGGGCATTATTCAGCTCGCACGAGATACAGGTGACAGCTAACACACGGGACGAAGGTTAGATCTGTCAATGGAGAGTTCGGTGGAGAGATGCCCGTCCCATGGGGAAATCCCCACCCATTTGAAATCGAATGGGGAGTTGTCGGCAGTCGCCGACGTTTAATTCCCCGGATTCCCGAGGCTGGCGAACCCCTGAGAGGCCTCTAATGCAAGTAGCTGACACGCTACTTCCACCCTTGCTAAACTTGATGTGATATTTACCTCGCCTAAGCTCTGCCGGACGCTCTAACGGGATACTTACGGAGCTACGGTACCTCAGACAAGGTTATATTCTGTACGAGAGTCCAGTGCCACAGTTGGAGAACCACATTTATGGCTTAAACTTTTCACGTAACAGCTCACCGAACCACCGTTCCTCTTGTAGACACTGAACTACGTTCCGGTTCTAAGTGTTTTGCGACATGGATCAGCTAGAGAGACCCGCTTTCACTATGATGCGCTGCTGCTTTTACGCCGCGTATAGGCCGAATCCCAGTGTGACCCTGACTGGCCATCGGAAGATCCCAGCAGCTGTCTGTGACTGACCGGCTGAATGTCGGTATAGGCATGAACAGGCTCCTTACTTCAAATGGTAGTTGGGAGCTTCTGCGGCGAGATGATCACCGCCAAGACGGATCATTCCTCTCATTTCGAGAAAGGGGTAGTCTAGTCTCACTGTCCCACGATGTATCTTCATTCTTTGAGCGTATAAATGTGCTTTGACGTTTCGTAGAATTCTAGCAGACCCATGGCACTTCAATAGCCAGTTGCGATCCCATATCATGCATGGTTTACGGCTGCTACATGCTATGGCACTCCAGTTCAGCTTCGTCCTTGGCGCTCTTGCGGTGGTCGTTTCTGTCGGGTCGTCCAGTAACACCGACGCTTTCCAGACGCGGTGTTCATCACTCTTGAATTATACAACTATTCCGAACGCGAACTCGTCATCGTCTGAGTTCGTCGAAGCTGGCACTACTATTCAGTTCCCGGGAGCCGATTCTAGCTGCGGTCGCCCATCTCAAGTCGTGTCCGTCAGTCTCTGCCGTATTACGGCGCATGTGGCTACCTCATCGAGATCTGGCATCAAGCTGGAGCTGTGGCTCCCAGAAAACTGGTCCTGTCGATTTCTTAGCACTGGTAACGGCGGTCTTGGAGGTTGCGTCCAGTACGAAGACATTGAGTACGCGGCGTCACTGGGATTTGCTGCTGTTGGAACAAACAACGGCCACGACGGGATGTCCGGACAGTCTTTCCTCAACAACCCGGACGTGATTGAGGACTTCGCTTACCGTGCGCTACACGCCGGCGTCGTTCTGGGCAAAGCCATAGCGCACACCTTTTACGGCATGCCACACTCCAAAAGCTACTATCTTGGCTGTTCCACTGGTGGGCGCCAGGGGCTGAAAGAGGCCCAAGCCTTCCCGGATGACTTTGACGGCATCGTTGCTGGAGCTCCAGCGAACTCCTTCAATAACCTCACATCTTGGAGTTGTCACTTCCTTCCGCTAACCGGGCCGGTAGGTTCTGATACGTTTGTGCCCATGAGCATGTGGTCCGCCATCCACGAGAAATTCTGGATCAATGCGATGCCATCGATGGTCTTGGTGACGGAATTCTCGAGTCACCAGACCTATGCAAATACGACCCGGCAGGTCTTGTCTGCGCCAATGGACAGACAGACAATTGTTTGACGCAGACCCAAGTAGACACACTTCGCAGCATCTACTCGCCCCTACTCAGCATAGACGGCAGCCTGGTCTACCCACACTTGCAGCCTGGTGCTGAGCTCACTGGTGCCCCGCAAACCTACTTCACGGGGCAGCCTTTTGGTGCAGCGGACTGGTTTCGGTACGCCATCTTCAACGATTTTGCTTGGGACCCTTTCAGCCTCACTCCTGAGGACTATGTGATCTCGTCAAATCTGAACTTGTTCAACATTGAAACTTGGGACGGTCACCTGTCAGCTTTCAAGAGCCGAGGTGGAAAACTGCTGCAGTACCACGGTCTAGCAGATGGGACGATCTCCAGCGAGAACTCGCCGAGATATTATGAGCACGTGTCCCAAACAATGGGGTTTGCACCAAGGGACCTTGACGAGTTCTATCGGCTGTTCCGCATCTCAGGCATGGGACACTGCGGCGGCGGTCCTGCAGCCAACGAAGTAGTGTGGCAAGCCTGGATCCAGACCAGAACGTGTTGATGGCGATGGTGCGTTGGGTCGAGAAAGGAACGGCGCCAGACACCATTCTAGGCACCGCATATGTCAACGGGACGAAAGCTGCGGGCGTCGACTTCAGACGCAGACACTGTCGGTGGCCATATCGCAACATATATCAAGGACACGGAAATCCTAAGGATGAAGCTAGCTGGAAATGTGTGTTAATCTAACTTTGGGTCTGAAAATTGCATATTTGACAGTCAAATCTTCTCGACATTCCTTCTCAAGTTGTGGTTTGCCTGAAACATGCATTTGTCATGAAAAGGGCTCTTGAAAGAAGTCAGCAGTAATAGAAAAGCGGCGAACTGCCTCCCATGTATTTCATTGTCTGGTTCGAGCATTTGACTGCCGCATATGCTGTTCAAGTGTTTTCCGAAAGTAGAGCATGCTTATGAGATACATGCGTCACACTGCATAGTCGTCGACGTATTGCAACCATACCCATTGCCTGGGAGTCATCATCGTCACGTAGAATGGAAAGACGCCTTATAGGCATAGTACTGGTTCGCGATTCCCATGTAGGGTATGCGAGGTCCTACAGTCGCCTTGAAGAGAGAGTCTCTCTCTTGTACCCACCACGTTTTGGTCCTGCAGACAGGACATAATCACGCCTCTGCTTACCAGTCCAGAGCAGGAAAATAACCGGACTATACTAAACCGATAGACATTCAGCGCTGCGGTGCTCTAATTTGCAATGTACTTGCAGCAATAATAGCATAGGCCTATGACTACAACATTATTTGCCCTTCAGGTACAGCTGACAGCCACTGCAGTTAGCGGGCCGGCCCGAGACTGATCTTACCTGCATCGCTAGTAAGGTCCAGGGCGGCTGGGATTATCAGTACAGGGGGCACTCTCGATCGTGCAAACATCAGATCAATGGCGAACACTCCTGATACGCCCAACAGTGCACTAAGGAGTACTTCTAGTATGAAACAAGGGGTCCCTCATGAGAGAGTGCCGTCTTCCCGTCCTGTATGTACACACATACCTATGTCCTACTTGAGAGGCGGTGTCGACTCGTCGCCTAGGGTAGATCTCGACGCTTCACCCAAAGGAGACCGCGGAGGTTTGTTATCAATCGATCTCTCCAAGTTGGGATTTACTCTGTTCCGGATTACCGTACAGGCGAATCTAACGCGCGGAGAATCTGTCCTCCTCCGATTATTCTAGAAAATGTGGAAAAGTCTAGTGGACCCAGGGACTGATTCGAGATGCTACGGAGAATTCTCCAGCATCTTATTCGGCACCCCAAGTCTCCGGGGCCCGTTTTAGACTGAACAGAGTGGGCATAGCATCCAATGCCGAGATTCCTCCAAGCATAGGTAGCGCGCAGTACGGTAGCAGACGCTCCACTCGTGAAGTAATGGGAAGCTCTTAGCTGCCGTCGCGGGGGAGCACGCGAATCACGCAGTGCTGCCCACGCTTTGCTGATAAATCCCCACCATGGAAAAAGGAAAACCCTCCGGCTACCCCTTTGGCTATACTGCTATTTATAATGGCAGTGGTTCGAGATGGCGGAGCATCGTGCCGGCGGCCAGCATATAAACGCAATGTCGCCCCTATGTGATTGACAGGCACATCGGCAAGTCTCGCTCGTTAGATCCATCTGGTTTGCGCATCAAGAAGAGATACAGGAGCTGTTTCCTACTTGATTCGTGAGATAAAGAGCGCCTAGACACTGTACACTAATCGGAAGCGATCACCATGTCTCAGAAGACGGAGAAGCCGGGCCACGCGCATCACGCGCTGCCATTGGCGAAGCCTAAGATGAAGGAGACCGGCAAGCACGGCATCGAGAACAAGGCCGCGCCGGACTGCACGTTCTTCACCCCGATCCAGGACCCGCCCTCGGGGACGGCCATCAACCCCCAGCCGGACGGCAAGCCGATCCCGAAGCTCTTCACCCCCCTGAAGGTCCGGGGCATGACGATGCAGAACCGCATCATCGTCAGCCCCATGTGCCAGTACAGCGCCTACGAGGGCTTCATGACCCCCTGGCACACGACGCACTACGGCGGCATCGTCCAGCGCGGGCCGGGCCTGACCATCATCGAGGCGACGGCCGTCCA